>JASDQU010737653.1:123016-151714 GCA_032191745.1 Picea mariana
AATCAATCAACTATCATAACTATGTTTCAAATTTAATCCAAAAGCATCCACTTCCAAGACCAAAACATTCATTGTTCCTCAATTACATACAAACTACTTTTTATCTCAATAACAATTTAATTTCCCAGAAATCTTCAATTTATAATAGTTTGTGTATTATAACTTATGCAAACATTTCCAATTCAATCAGTATTGCATGCTCTAATGTTGATCTCTTTCCCTTTCTAAAATAACCAAAATATGCACAACGATATTTGTTATCTATGCCCAACATTCATATTTGGCAATGGAACAATAATACACCCAAGATAAACAATCAATAGTCATTGTCCTCTAATCAACCATCGGGCCCGATTTAAATATACAAAGCTGCCTTTTAAAATCATGAACAAGCTTAAGAGCATGCTCGGTGAACCAATCATACCCAAGTCTTCAATCGTATCATTGACACAATCTTGAATCGACAACAAAAGTCAACTCCAAAAAAATGGAACCCTGAGCTTGATCTCTGTGTGAAATAATATATGCAAACTTCATTTTAAAAGGAACGACCCACAGAACGATATCATGCATGAAACGAATAGAAATAAATTGACACACAGGAGTCTCTTAAACTTGTGACAAAACCATGATCATGCTTGGTGAAACAATCACTCACAAATGTCTTCTTAATTTTAAATGCAATCAAGATCATGCTAGGATTAAACACAGTAATCGAGACCATAAATGAATAGAAGGACATCTCTTGGTTGTATGTAACCCTACTTCTCTTTATGTTCGAACGAATTCATCACAGAGAGGACACACAAATATTCTACCAAGAGGATGGATCTCATGCCTTTAAACTTCCACAATCATTAAACTGATAACCCAAAACTTGACAAACCCCAGAAGGTGCCCGAGGAGGGTAGAGGCAAGTTAGAGTCCAAGTCGGGATCTTTAAAAATTAAATGCAGAGAAGCAACGAAAGCCTTCTTGTATTTTAAAAACACATAGAGATAATGGTCTTTCATATCCTCATATCCATTTACCATCGATTAACAACCACAGGCCACAATATAATCTTGAAAAAGAAAAAGCAGTGAGTCATGCTCCTTTTTTTTCTTTTTTTTAAACACAGTCCTTCGACTTATAACTCCAAGCTCTTGACAGAATCATAAGTGAATTCCCAAGTGGAGAATAAATCAATTTGAGCTAATCAAATCTAGACACACACAGATGTCACTAACACTTTTTTGCAGAGAGGGTTAATTTAAACAGTGATGGGTACTCGAAAAACACAGAGAGATAATGTTTCTTTCCAACACCTATGAGGTCGAACAAATTTCGAAAACAATTGACAGTGAGGCCACATAACAGTCATCATTATAGTAGGAATGAGAGGAATGGTGTGTGGAAACTCTTCGCAACTCATATCCATTCAATACATACACAGGCTTGCATTAACACTCGGGGCCAACCAAGACTAGACTTTTGGAAAGCTTTCAGCGAAAAGACAGTAAGGAATAGGCCATCAACAATAGTTCAGGTTTTAAACAAAAGAAACACACCAATTGTCGACAGTTGCTCTGCAAATGGATAAATATTACGATAACGATCGGGAGGGAAATGAGTTGACAGCCACTGAAATACAACCTGGTGGTTAAAACCCTTGAACCATAAAACACAAAGCTCATTGCACCATTATCGCCATTATTTCACAAAGAACCATCATAAAAAACCAAGTTGACCAATATATAACCAATGCACACCCATCACTTCGCTTGCAAATGCCAATATTTCACAGTAATCACAGAGAACCCATAACACAATATTTACACACAGTAAAAAACTCAAGAAAACACGGAACCCATGCATTACTCAGCCACCATTTGATTCATAATACAGAGAGTCCATCATGGATGGAAAGCTAAGAACCATACCTGTGACAAAATCTCTTCAATGATGAACTGGTTGAGTTTTCCCCTTCCATTCTTGAAAACGAGGAGCTTTCACAACCAACAGAGCAACAATGCAACAATGTTAGGGTGATGGGCTCAAGGGAAGCCTGGAGTGACATGCAGTAAATGCACGTCACTTCCTTACCTGGCCTTATTCAATTTCATGTACAAGCCAACCCACTAACATATCATCCACCATTAAAATCAACCATAACCAATGCATAATTCAATGCAATATCTATCGTAAAGATATGATATCATATCAATTGCATAGTGCACCACCCGAGACATATACGTTAACATTATGTCATAACTCCAACAATAATCATATATCAACGTTACTATATGTTCCTCCATTCAACTTTTAACAAAAAGTGCATATTCCTTTAACCAAACACATAGTATAATAGCTAGGTCAACCATTGCCATAAGGTCTATACATGATCCTTTTGTCATAGCTTTAGAACTTTTCCATAGTTTTTTTTTTCCTTTTGTTTTGATCAAGTTCCCATTTATTGATTTTTTTATATAGATATATATGGATAAGTAATCAATGTTTGAATTAGTAATCAAGGTTATAACATACATAACAAAGAACCTGTAACCAACATGACCCTCATACCCATGGAATTGTTCTGTATCACGAGTAAATACCAGCAACATTTAACAATAATGCCTCAACCACCCATTTATCACATCAAATGAAACCAAGACTGCATCATAAAAAAATGTAGGACTATGTAGGCAACATCATAACAGTAGTGACATATGAGCGTAACATGTATATCCTTGCTCCTCTAGTCTACAAGGGGGTCTCATCTACTAGTATTATATTATTATCATAATTAAATAATAGCGCTTTTAGCAATCCTTTGCGGGTGAAATTCATCGTTGTGATTTTAATTGTCAACAAACTAGCAACTCCACAGGGAAATATGTTTCTAACAGATTAAGAACTCAGAATGTCTAGTTTTGCAGACCATGTAACCTCATATCTAGAAGATATACATCAAAATGATTATGCAACAGGGGGAAGTGAGTGGATTTAAGGAAAAAATAACCGAGAATTTGGGAATAACTCATGGAAAGTGTTAAGCATGAGGGGGTTTATCCGTGTCAGCACAATCATTCAATTAATCATGGTAAAGCGTTCTTGACTTCAAGGAGAATTTTTTTTTGATATGCTCTTTTGAATCTTGAAGTGGATGGAAGAAAAGGAAAGCAAAAGAGGGATGAAACCAACTATCTTATAAAACAACAGTTGAAGAAGATAAAAATTTCAATGATGCTTTCAAGGGGAACATCATGACAGTTGTGTAACTTGATTGTTATTGATTAAAAATACTTTGTAGAATAGCGTCGTTGTGGCAACACTGATCCAACATTTTATTTTGACAAGAAATGAAGTCAAATAAAAACATAATAGCAAAAAAATGACATAGCAGAAATGAGATGGCAGAATTGAAATAAGCATAAATGCAATAACAAAAATATAAAATTGAAGCAAATAAAACAAACTATAATACAAAAAACATTCCATACATTGTTAAAACTTTTAAGTTGGTTCCACGTAGTGTTTTAAGTGGGAACTGTTAGTGTTGTAGGAAAACAATCGCTCTTGTAAGTCCTTTAGGATGTAAGAATTTGTGCTCAGGACAAAAGCGATCTTAAAAGGACCCAGCCATAATTTTTGGAACTTTGAATGCATTCCTCTATTAGCATGAGTTGAATCCCACAACAGTACCTTCTCATTAACTTTAAATTTGACAGCCTTGACACTTTTGTTGAAATATATTTTAATAGTCTATTGTCTTCTCTTTATATTATCCAAGGAAAACGCCCTTTGCTCCTCTAAAGCCAAAAGTGCATTCATTCTTTGAGAAACATCAGAAGAATTTAATTCTTCAACCCGTAGCATTAACCTTAGAGAGGAAAGTTTTGTCTCAGTAGGCAGAATGGCTTCTTGACCATAAACAAGATGGAAAGGAGTGCAACCAGTGCTCACCTTGGTAGTAGTGTGATCTGCCCAAAGGGTGTAAGTGAGGAGAGTGTGTCATTGACGAGGATTATCTTCAATGAGCCTCTTGATAATTCTAACCAAATTCGTGTTTGTAGACTCGGCCCGCCCATTACCTTGGGGATAATAAGTTGATGAAGTAAAATTTTTAACCCCCAATTTAGCTAAAAACTGGGTTAGCTTATCAGAAATAAAGGCGGGACCATTGTCTGTAATAATTTCCAAAGGAAGTCCAAATCTGGAAAAAAAAAAATAGTTTCAAGAAAGGAAATCACCTGCTCATCCTGTGAATGCTTAAGAGGGACAACTTTAGTGCATTTCGTAAAATAGTTTTTAGTTGTCAAGATAAAAACTTGCCCTGTTGAAGATGGAGGATTAATAGGACCAATAAAGTCCAAACCCCATTTTGAAAAAGGAAAGTCAGGGAGGACAGGTTGTAAAGGCATAGCAGAAAGATGTTCTTTCCTAGTGAACTTCTGGCACTTGTCACAAGATCTCAAAAAATTATAAGAATCACGAAAGATTGAAGGCAAATAGTACCCTTTCCTGATAATCTTAAAAGCAGTGGTTTTAGCAGAAAAGTGACCTCCTACATGAATAACAGAATTCGAGAACCATGAGTCTCTTGCAACAATTTATGTGGTTCCTCATTATTCACACAACGAAGTAACATACCATCAGCAGATCTTCTAAACAATAAGTCTCCTATAATGACGCATCTAGCAGATTCAAGGTGGAGCCTTCTTCTTTGATGAGTATCTAAGTTATCTGGGTATCTTTGATTTTGCAAGTTATATACCAGATCTTTATACCAAGGATGTTCAAACATAGGAAGGATTTGATTGTCAATGTAAAACAATGTTGATAGAGAGCTATCTTGTTCATCAATTTCTTCACTCATTTCAGCATGTTGAGATAAGTGAAGGGCTAAGTCACATACCTTGATAGTTTTAGAAGTCATGATAGTTAGATCATGCTCTTGAATCTTGGCAAGCCAATGTGCAAGATTTCCTGAAAGATAAGTCTGGGAGAGTAAAAACTTGACACCAAGTAAAGGGACTTTTACCAACATATGCTTACCTAAGATGAAGTGGTGAAATTTTTCAACAGCTTTAATAAGAGCGAAAGCATGATTTTCAATAAAAGAATATTTAAACTCATCATCTGACAAGATTTGCCTCATGTAAGCCATTGATTTTTCATTACCTTGGTCATCACCTTGCAGGAGGATAGCAGAAACTACTTCCTCTATGGCATTAGTATATATCATAATTCTTTCTCAAAATCTGTCTTCGCCAAAACTGGTGCGGAACTTATTGCCTTCTTGATCCCTATGAAAGAATTTTCAATGTCATCTGTCCAAGAAAAGGAACGATCTTTCTTAAAGAGATTGTGAATTGGCTTGACCATTACAGCAAAATTAGGAACAAACCTACGAACAAAGTTAATAACACCCATAAATGCTTGAACCTCCTTCTTGGAAGTAGGAGCAAGAAGATTTAGGATAGCAGCAATCCTTTAAGGATCTATGCTTATTTTTTAATCCGAGACAATGTGTCCAAGGAGCTTGCCCTTGGTAACGCCGAAAATAGACTTAGAAGGATTTAAAGAAATGTCAAATTTCCTGCATCACATGAGAATATTTCTAGGATGATCGAAATGATCTGATCGATTTTTAGAATACACAGTTAAGTCATCAAGATAAATTTGAATAATTTTACCGATTAAATTGTCAAAATCTATTTGTGTAGCTTTTTGAAAAGTGGCACCTACATTAGATAAGCCAAAAGGCATATGTTCATAATAAAAAGTGCCCCAACGAGTAATAAAAGTGCTTTTATATTTATCTGTCCTTTTCACCTTGATTTGATTGTAACCAGAAAAATCGTCAAGTAAGGACATCATCTCTGACCCTACAACTTGTTGCAAAATCATTTCCATATTAGGGAGAGGAAAATGTTCTTTAACACTAGCACTATTCAATGCGCGAAAATCAATGCATAATCTGATCTGACCTTTCGCTTTTCGAATGGGAACCAAATTAGAAACTCACTCAGAATACTTAACAGAGAAAATTATCCCAGCCTTAAAGAGTTTTTCCAACTCCTTCTGAATAGTTGCTTCCAGTGCAGGGTTAATGGGTCTTTGTTTTTTCCTAACTGGTTTTATGCCTTCCTTGATAGGGATGGCATGTTGTATAATAGTAGGATCAAAACCACGAAGATCCTCATAAGACCAAGAAAAAACATCTTGAAATTCACCAAGAAACTTAGTGAACTTCAATTTGTTTTCATCACAACATTGGGCACCTATTTTAATGTTCTTTGGAGACTCGGGTGTTCCAATGTTCAAGGAAATGGTTTCACCCACTTTCATTTTCGACTCCTCTTATTTATGTTTTTCTTTGTTGCCTACATCACTCGATGAAAATGAACTTTCTAGAGGAGTCAAGCCCTTAGGAATTTTGTTATCTTCCATGGATATGATTTCCTTAGGATTATAAGGTTCATTTTGAATGAAAGCACAGATGCTCTCATCACTAGGGAAGACCTGCCATGACTCTATATTGTCAGGGATATGCGAACAATACAAAGATTGAAAGGCTCAATCAAGTCTTTGTGGAAGAAGTTGTCGAGTAGGAGAGGCTACAAAAACAACTAACATGTCAGCCATTGAATTCAATTCCCTTTTAACATGAGAGATGTTGAAAGATAGCAAGTTTGAGATAAGTGCCCAAATAGTTTGGGTGTAACGTTTCATTAACTTGTTGCTAGGAGAAGATATCTTACGTACAAGGTTTACAACAAGTTCGGAATCCCCAAAAACTCTAAGGTGACCACTGTTAGATTTGTTTAGCTCGGGAGGTACTCCGCATGTTTTGTCTTGTATGCGGATGTTACCTTAATATTTGCACTACCAAGCACTTGACTTTGTAATAGTTTTTATAAAGTTGTTTTAAGTGGTTCTTTTAGTAAAATGACTTTTTAATAAAGTGTACCTTCTATTTTTAAAGTGACTTTATTTTCATAAAGCACTTATGTAATAAAGTGAAATTCACTTTAATTTTAAATGAGACATTTTGGAGGGATTGGATCATGACCCTTGATCTTGAAAAAGGCAAGATCTAATCTTGGCCTTTGGATCTAGGGTTGGGAAGGTGAAAAGAAACTTTTTGGGGGAAAAAGTCATTTTTAGATTATAAAAGAATGCATTGGGTAGTGTGCAAGACATGTTGCGAAGACATCGGGAGGATGTTGAGAGCACGTCAAGAGGAGAGTTAGAGAGATTTTATGAGCATGCTTGAGAGAGGAAAGTGAGCAGCAAAGAGGGCAAGTTTTTCGAGGAAAGTGGGCACGATTCTCGAGAAACTTTTTTCTGTGAATTTTTGGCCGAAATATTTTTCTGTTGTGGGAGGTCGTACTATACGGATCCGTACGATTTCGTACAGTCTGTATAGTCGTACGGATTTGGCACAAAAATCGAGAAATTTTGGGCACAGATTTTGAGGTATATTTCTCTTTTATGTTCGTTGTTTTTGGGGCGTAAGGAACAGTTTGTACAGATGACTGTGGGCACGAAAAATGAGGCAGAAGAGTTCGGACAATGATACGGTTTTGGCACAGAAAACGAGGCAGATTTATGTGGGACAAATTTGGTGTTGTGAGGTATTTTCCTTGGTTGGAAATGTAGATTTGTTGTTGTTTTGTACTTTCCTGAAGCATAATAATAAGATCTCTCTCTCTCTCTCATTGGGTTTCCCCACATTGGGGTTTTCCCTGGCATTTGCCTAAATTTCTGAGTGTTATTGGGTTGTTGTCCACTGTGTTTTTCCACTGCATATTTTTGCTTAGCAATGTGTATTTCTGCTTATGGAAATTTCCAAATGTGGGTTTTATGCATTTCTGAAATTTATGAAGACAGTTATCTCTAGGTTGCTAAGTGTTCGAGAGAATTTCAGTTTGTTGATTTTAATCATTAAAAATCTACATGGTATTAGAGCTTGTGCTCTAAAGTTCAGTGGGTAGCATTTTGGCACTTGGGACAACAAGTGATTTGTTGTTGTGTTTGCTTGAAGAAGGCAGAAAAGGTTCTTTGTCAGGTGGACAAAGATGAAAAGAATGTTTCTCTTGTGGTAAAGGGCAAGAAGAAACATGAGTAAGGTGAGATGCCTTGCATGTCACAACACTGGCCACTACACTAGTCAGTGTCCGAACAAGAAGGAGAAGAAGTCGAAACCAGAGGTGTCAGCATCAGCAGAGATTGCAGAGTTTGTTGAGAGACATGAGAGGAAGTTTTTTCTCATGACTGGTCCCTTGGGTAGTGGTTGCCTAGTGTTCGAGGACATTGAAGTGTGGTTCATGGACAGTGGAGCTTCTCGGCATATGACAAGGATGAGGTTAGTGTTCTTGAGTCTTTCAAAAACAGACTCAGACTGTTGTGTGGGTGTTGGTACCGGCCCACAACTTGCAGTGAAGGGGGTTGGAAGTGTTAGATTCCAGCTAGAGTCAGGAGGATTTCTGGAGGTTGTCGAAGTATTTATGTTCCAGAGATGATGGTTAACTTACTCTCAATGTCATCTCTGGAGGTTGATAGATTTGGAGTGGCATTCTATTGTGGTCAGGTATGGGAGCTACTCCAGACACAACAGTGATGCTTGGTGTCAGGTATGAGAGGTTGTATAGGTTGTTGGGTAGACCTGTGTTGGGGTCCAGTGGATTTTTGGACTCAGATTCTATGTCAGAGAATTGGCAAGTAGCATGGGAGACAGAGTTGATACATGGTACTCAGTCTTCTTTCGAGACTCTCAAGGGACTCAACAAGCATGAGTCGACACAGTTGGATGCTCAGGATACTATGCAGTCTCCTAGGAGCATGTCTTCAGTTCGTGGTACAGCGGAGGTAGCAGCAGAGGCTTCCAGTGCAGTGGGAGTAGTGGCTTCATGTTCAGAGGGAGAAAAGACGTTTAGTACAAAGGGAGCAGCTATGGCAGCTTATGATATGGAGACAGATTCTGGTGGTGATACCAGAAGTACCTCCCTCGCTAAGAGGGAGTGTTAGATTTGCTTAGCTCGAGAGGTACTCCGCATGTTTTGTCTTGTATGTGGATGTTACCGTAATATTTGCACTACCAAGCACTTGACTTTGTAATAGTTTTTATAAAGTTGTTTTAAGTGGTTCTTTTAGTAAAGTGACTTTTTAATAAAGTGTACCTTCTATTTTTAAAGTGACTTTATTTTCATAAAGCACTTATGTAATAAAGTGAAATTCACTTTAATTTTAAATGAGACATTTTGGAGGGAATGGATCATGACCCTTGATCTTGAAAAAGGCAAGATCTAATCTTGGCCTTTGGATCTAGGGTTGGGAAGGTGAAAAGACACTTTTGGGGGGAAAAAGTCATTTTCAGATTATAAAAGAATGCATTGGGTAGTGTGCAAGACATGTTGTGAAGACATCGGGAGGATGTTGAGAGCACATCGAGAGGAGAGTTAGAGAGATTTTCTGAGCATGCTTGAGAAAGGAAAGTGAGCAGCAAAGAGGGCATGTTTTTCGAGGAAAGTGGGCACAATTCCCGAGAAAAAAAATTCTGTGAATTTTTGGCCGAAATATTTTTTCTGCTATTGGAGGCCATACCGTACGGATCCGTACAGTTGTACGGATTTGGCACGGAAATCGAGAAAAAATGGGCACATCTTTCGAGGCAAATTTTTGTTTTATGTTCACTGTTTTTTGGTCGTACGGAACAGTCCGTACAGCTGACTGTGGGCACAGAAAACAAGGCAGAAGAGGTCGGACAGCAGTACATTTTTGGCACAGAAAACGAGGCAGATTTCTGTGGGACAGATTTGGTGCTGTGAGGTATTTTCCTTGGCTGGAAATGTAGATTTGTTGTTGTTTTGTACTTTCCTGGAGCATAATAATAAGATCTCTCTCTCTCTCATTGGGTTTCCCCACATTGGGGTTTTCCCTGGCATTTGCCTAAATTTCTTAGTGTTGTTGGGTTGTTGTCCACTGTGTTTTTCCGCTACATATTTTTACTTAGCAATGTGTATTTATGCTTATGGAAATTTCTGAATGTGAGTTTTATGCATTTCTGAAATTTATGAAAACAGTTATCTCTAGGTTGCTAAGTGTTTGACAGAATTTCAGTTTGTTGATTTTAGTCATTAAAAATCTACAACCACAACCTAGATTATAGGCATTTTCAATGCCTAGCAACAACACTTCAAATCCAGTGACATTGTTTGCGCAAGCAAACTCTAACCTATAGGAAACGTTATGAATTTTACCCACAAGAGAGTACAATATTATACCAGCTATGTTTCCTTCATTGGAGAATGAACCATCAAAATGCATATGCCACATCCCATCCTCTTTGTCAATTTGTTCCAAGGGAGTGTTTACCTCATCAGCGAATATGGAGTACACTCCTAGGTCCTCCTCGATATAATATTAGGTTGTGGGATGCTTTCTATGTAAGGTGAAATTCTCCCCTCCCTTAGGACTATGATGTTTTTACCATTCCGAGGAACGGATAAGTGTGTCCCGTTGAGTGAGAGGTATCCACCCGTCAAAGCTTGCCAATCTCTTCCTAAGATGATCGAGTAATTACTCATTAACATATCAATTACCTAAATATTAACGGTTGTCCTTATTTCAAGATGCGTGCACAAAACCAAGGTCACATCCTTGATTTCACCTATGGTTGTTTGTTGTAAACTATTATAAGAGAGCATGCTTCTGGCGTTTTCATTTGTACAAGACAAGCTTAGCTCTTCCATAATAATCTTTGACATTACACTTGGGCCCGAACCGCAATCAATGAGACAACAATGAGCAATTTTGTCCATAATATTTACAGAAATAAAAAAATGGGGTTTTTTTTACAGGGTGCCTAAAGTTATGTACACCTACTTTATTTATAGTTGAATCCACTTCATCTACCTCTTCAGAGAGGTTGGCTACAATGGAATCTTTTCCTTCCATAAAATTTTCAAATGCTTTTGTTGCTCAGGGATGACAACCATGTCCAGGAGGGTAGCATCATCTTTAATATTATCCAATTGATTGAGAATGTTGTATTTGGAAGAGGGAAGAGGGGAGGTAGTTCCTTGACTGTCAAAAGCTTTAGGAACCTGAAAAGTAGCAGCTGGTGAAGATGAGCTTGGGCTTGAAGAAGAGTGAGGAGGATCATATTTACCTTTTGGAGCATAGGATGTATTCCTAGTATTTATGATCATAACATCCTCTGGCTCTACAAAGTCTAGGACAAGAATAGTAGTTTCAGGTCTTTTACCAAAGATTTTATCTCTAGCACTCTTCTTTACTTCACATGTACTTTCATCATGGTGTTCCTCGCAAAAGTTACACCAACTACAAGGCATGATATCTTTAGGTCGAAAGTTATTTTCATTAAGATTCTTTAAAGGTGGTGAAGAAGAAGATGAGGCCCTAGGGGTAAGAGAGGGGACATTTCATTTCCGCTCATACACTATCATTCGATTATTCATGTCTTGTACAAGCTGTAAGAGGGCGGACATATCTGTCTATTTAATTGAGTCTCCCTTAGGAAGACCTGTTCTTTCGAGTTGTTCTTCATACTCTAAACAAGTATGCAAAGCGGAGCCAAGGTTATCAATGGCCTTTTCCTCAAGCCTATAACAGTAGGGGGAAGGCAGAGCATTATAGTAATGCATGAAAGTGGCTTGGTTATGAGGGTGAATGAGTTCATGGATTTGGTTGTATAATTTGGTGAAATGCAAGTTGAAAGACTTGATAGTTTCACCATCCTTATAAGCGATGTTATTATACTCCCATAACTACTCGGCTGGGCTTTTGGATTGCCCATAGGTAGACTTGAACCAATATACTAACTCCTCCCAAGTAGAAAGAATCTTAGGAGGAAGGTCAAAGAAATACGCCGCAATCTTCCCTTCAAGGGAATTAACAAATAAGTGCATACAAGTATCATTGTCATTGGCTCCTATGTTGTGACAGACATTAGAAAATGCCATTAAGTGTTCATTCATAGTGATCGTGTTATTCCCTAAAAACCTAGGGAGATTCTCTTTGAATTTAAGAAGTGGACGAGTAGCAGGTGCTAGGTTGAGAGGGGAGGAAAAATGCCACAGAGTAGTTGTAGCATCTTCTTCAAACTGAAAAATCCCATACTTTGTAATGACTTTGGTGGGGTTTGTGGTAGACTGGATAGGGACTTGATGACTATACAAGCTACCAGTCACTGACGAGACTGGAGGTTGAGATGAAGAACCACCTCTAGTGCCACCAGAGCCACCACTAGATGCCATCTTATGAACGATAGGTAAGGGAGAGAGAGACGAACTGGTTGAATCATAAAAAGTCCTCCTTAGAGTACTTTGTTGGACTAAGAAAACAATGTTTCTTCTTCCTATTTCAACAATATGATTAATCTCATGTGATAAACCTCTTCTTCTCCTAGAGATACGAGGGTTTAAGGACATGAAAAGAAGAATAAAATTGTAGGAAAAATAAAGCTAAAGTTGATTCCTAGGTTGTCTTTGCCTAGCTTCCCAACATTCTTGGACCCTTATGTCTTGTTCAATTGTTGTTCAAGCTCAACCTGGGTATTAGCGGTCTCTAAGATGGCATTAAACAAGGTTAAAGCAATGATGGTATGATCTTTAAGACCGGGCTCAATATTGGGCTGCCTTGCAACAGGTACAATCATGAAGAAAAGAAACAGTCAAAGAAATAATATCAAAAATATAAATATATTCAATGAAAATCAAGCTTATAATCAACCAGAGAGATATTGAAGATCTCCCCAGTATGGTCGCCAAATAAATGTTGAGGAAAAGATATGAAATTATCTTACTCAATCATTTTCGAATCTTGCTTGGCTAAGGCAAGATAGCTGAGAATGTTACCCTATGTTTATAGCCTCAAAAAGTGTTTCTTAATCCATAAGTATTAATTACAACAACTTAGGTTGATTTTTTTAAATAAATGATTGTTGCAAAATATAACATTTTTATACAATTTTCTGAATATATCAGATTGCAAAAGTAAATGTGGAGATCAAAAGAAAAAAAAATACCAAATCACATATTAACACAGATGAGACAGAATAATAATCGCTTTATTTCATTCCAAGAAATCAAAAGAATTGTCCTCTTTACAAAATCCCTGTGGGGGCATGGACCAAGGTCAAACTTAGATATCCCCGATGAAAACCATACAAAAGGACTCTGACAAGAAGTAAAAACTGAACTTTAAAATATGGATCAGTTTGCCACAAACTGCTGCCCACTTGACTCTACACAATATCCTTTATCAGTCATGAAATTTAATTCATAAATAGACAAGTCTACACAGACTATCAAAGATAGATCAACACCTTTGAAACAGGCATCTGAATGATATCGTTCAGCTTTAAACCTTGTTGTCTACAATAGGACCTTGTTGTCATAAAAGAGAATTAGGCTTTTAATGAATTGAAGAATGAATGAAAACTGAACTATCTCAATAAAACTCAAGAGCAAACCTTAATATGTTTTCTCCTTCTATTCTCCCCTTGTTCTTCCTTCTCATTTTTCTTTTATGCATTCTAAATTAGTTGAAGTAGTTCAACTACCTCATTTAGTCAAGTTAACTAAACTCAACTAACTTTTAGTTTAAGGGAAGAATTAATAATAATAATAATAATAAAGGGTCTTTTATTAAATAATAACTAGCAGGTGGGACCCCTTGTGACTCCCTTTAATTTCTTAACAAAAATAAACATAGTAAACAATCAATCAAACACACCCCTCCTTGTGGCTCCCATAATCATGTCCACTATTTGAAATTTAAATATCAATGATATTTCAAATTATATCAAAACATGTAAATATCTACAATATCCAAAAATAGTTTGTTGTCAAAAGCTTTCAACAATCCACTGTCCTCAATAAATCAATAATAAAACATAATCAAAAACCGTATTTACCACTTTGAGAGGCAGTTTTATTTCTTTGTTGTTGCTATCCCCTTTTGACTTCCCTAAATTAGGCTTAGGGGGGTAGAACCTTGAGGCTTGATCTCATTGATGACATGGGAATAATCATCTCTCAAGTGCATGCGGGATGACACTGACTTGGCTGAGTCACTTGAAGGAGAGGAGGGGGTAGCTACAGCTTTTCCTTTTTCATGCATATGGTGGGCTTCGGTTTTGAGTCTTTTGGTTGCGTGGGAGGACTGTACAAGTGAGTATGTAGGGGAAATTTGAACATTTGGGTTAACAGGTGGAGGAGGAGGAGGTAAAGACAAATTTGGCCAGCCACGATGGTGGGAGGCTGTTGGGTGAACAATCTCCTGCCATTCGTCATTCTCGGGAACTTCAGGTTGCAAAGAAACATGAGGGGGCACAAGGATACCAGGGACATGTTGGGGCTGGAAGGGAGGCCTTTCTAGCCTAGGTTGGACTATCCATTGTCCAATCTAATTGAAAAATCTAGCTTGAAAGAGTTGGGTTAACTCTTGAGGATCAACATCGAAATGTATTGAGAATCTAGGCCTTCTAGGCCCTCTGTTCCAGTTTCTACTACCCCTATTATTTCAGCCATGACTTCCTATGCTGAAAAAACTCATCATGTTATGCATCAATTATTAGAAACTATCTGTTTAGACAAACGATACATGACATTCTCTTAATATGAAACAAAGTTTTGCTCAACAATCATATCAGACCCTTGCAATCCAATCCACAAAATTCATTTAATAATTGTCAAATGAGCAGGGGGTGAAATAGGGTTCAAGGGTATCTGAGGGGATTGTATTGAGCGAAAAAGTGATATCATGACCGGGAGTAAGAACACGATTATTACTCGACAATTCATTAAATAATTGACTGTGCAACAATACCAAAACATATCAATTGTCATCTATCTTTGTGTTATATTTTCATCGTTGTCATATAGAGTTTTAATATAATTTTAGTGAACATGGCGTGCAAAATGAATTTGGGATCGTGAGGGGATTTGTAATGAGCGAAAAAGTGAGAAAATTAAAGGGAATTAGATGGATATTGTTCATAAAATAAATTAAATCAATCAACTATCATAACTTTGTTTCAAATTTAATCCAAAAGCATCCACTTCCAAGACCAAAACATTCATTGTTCCTCAATTGCATACAAATTGTTTGTTGTCTCAATAACAATTTAATTTCCCATAAATCTTCAATTTATAATAGTATGTGTACTATAACTTATGCAAACATTTCCAATTCAATCAGTACTGCATGCACTAATGCTGCTCTCTTTCCCTTTTTAAAATAAACAAAATATGCACAGCGATCTCTGTTATCTATGCCCAACATTCATCTTTGGTAATGAAACAATAATACACCCAAGATAAACAATCAACAGTCATTGACCTCTAATCAACCATCGGGCTCGATTTAAATATACACAGGTGCCTTTTAAAATCATGGACAGACTTAAGAGCATTCTCGGTGAACCAATCATACCCAGGTCTTCAATCGTATCATTGAAACAATCTTGAATCGACAACAACAATCAACTCCAAAAAAATGGAACCATGAGCTTGATCTATGTGTGAAATAGTATATACAGACTTCCTTTTAAAAGGAATGACCCACAGAAAAATATCATGTATGAAACGAACAGAACTAAATTGACACACATGAGTCTCTTAAACTTGTGACAAAACCATGATCGTGCTTGGTGAAACAATCACTCACAGGTGTCTTCTTAATTTTAAATGCAATCAATATCATGCTGGGATTAAACACAGTAATCGAGACCATAAAGGAATAGAAGGACAGCTCTCGGGTGTATGTAACCCTACTTCTCTTTATGTTCGAACGAATTCATCACAGAGAGGACACATAGAGATTCAACCAAGAGAAGGGATCTCGTGCCTTTAAACTTCCACAATCATTAAATTGATAACCCAAAACTTGACAAACCCCAAAAGGTGCCTGAGGAGGGTAGAGGCAAGTCAGAGTCCAAGTCGGGCTCTTTAAAAAGTAAATGCAGAGAGGCAACGAAAACATGCTTGTCTTTTAAAAACACGGAGAGATAATGGTATTTCATATCCTCCTATCCATTTACCATTAATTAACAACCACATGCCACAATATAATCTTGAAAAAGAAAAAGCAGTGAGCCATGCTCCTTTTTTTTTTTTTTTTTTAAACACGGTCCTTCGACTTATAACTCCAAGCTCTTGAAAGAATCATAAGTGAATGCTCGAGTGGAGAATAAAGCAATTCAAGCTAATCAATCCAAACACACATAGATGTCACTAACACTTTTTGCAAAGAGGGCTAATTTAAACAATGATGGGTACTCGAAAAACATAGAGAGATAATGTTTCTTTCCGACACCCAAGAGGTCGAACAACTTTCAAAAACAATTGACAATGAGGCCACATAACAATCATCATTATAGCAGGGATGAGAGGAATGGTGTGTGGAAACTCTTCACAACTCGTATCCATTCAATACATACACATGTCTGCATTAACATTCGGGGCCAACTAAGACTGGACTTTTGGAAAGCTTTCAGTGAAAAGACAGTAAGGAATGGGCCATCAACAATAGTTCAGGGTTTAAACAAAAGAAACACACCAATTGTCGACAGTTTCTCTGCAAATGGATAAACATTACAACAACAACCGAGAGGGAAACAAGTTGAAAACCACTGAAATACAACCTGGTGGTTAAAACCCTTCAACCATAAAACACAGAGCTCATTGCACCAATGTCACCATTATTTCACAAAGAACCATCATAAAAGACCAAGATAACCAATGTGCACCCATTACTTCGCTTGCAAATGCCAATATTTCACAGTAATCACAGAGAACCCAGAACACAATATTTACACACAATAAAAAAACTCAAGAAAACACAGAACCCATGCATTATTGAGCCACCATTTGATTCATAATACAGAGATTCCATCATGGATGGAAAGCTAAGAACCATATCTATGAGAAAATCGCTTCAATGACGAATTGGTTGAGTTTTCTCCTTCCAATCATGAAAACGTGGAGCTTTCACAATAAACAGAGCAACAATGCTAGGGTCACGGGCTCAAGGGAGGTCTGGAGTGACGTGCAGTAAATGCACGCCGCTTCCTTACCTGGCCTTATTCAATTTCATGTATGAGCTAGCCCACTAACATATCATCCACAATTAAAATCAACCATAACCAATGCATAATCCAATGCAATATCTATCGTAAAGATATGATATCATATCAATTGCATAGTGCGCCACCCGAGACATATACATTAACCTTATGCCATAACTCCAATAATAATCATATATCAACGTTACTATATGTGCCTCCATTCAAATTTTAATAAAAATTGCATAGTCCTTTAACAAAACACATAGTATAATAGCTAGGTCCACCATTGTCACAAGGTCTATACATAATCCTTTTGCCATAGCTTTAGAACTTTTCCATAGTTTTTTTCCTTTTGTTTTGATCAAGTTCCCATTTATTGATTTTTTTGTAGAGATATATATGGATAAGTAATCAATGTATGAATTAGTAATCAAGGTTATAACATACATAACAAAGCACATGTAAACAACATGATCCTCATACCCATGGAATTTTTCTATATCACGAGTAAATACCAACAACATTTAATAATAATGCCTCAACCACCCATTTATCACATCAAATGAAACCAAGACTGCATCATAAAAAATATGTAGGATTGTGTAGGCAACATCATAACAGCAGCGACATATGAGCGTAACATGTTTATCCTTGCTCCTCTAGTCTACAAGGAGGTCCCACCTACTAGTATTATATTATTATCATAATTAAATAATAGTGCTTTCAACAATCCTTTGCAGCCAGAATTCATTGTTGCGATTTTAATCGTCAACATTAGCAAGAAAATTCAAATATCCTAGTTTATATTCAATATCGAAATCAAAATTTTCTAGCCACACAACCTACTTTTGAATCCTAGTGTGACTATCTGTTAGAATCTTTTCAAATTTAAGCATGCCTGGCAAAATCTTTAAATTTGTTCTGATCAAGAATATAAGAGGCTTAAGATATAGCTTGAAATGATGAATTACTTATTTTACAACAAGCAATTCTTTATGACTAGAAGGATAATTAAGTTCTTGTCCTCTGAAAGATCAAGAGATATATCCACATATCTCCTCTTTACCTTGTATATTTTCAACTAGGACTCCTCCTCGTGCATGACTGGATGCATTTATCTCAATAATATACTAGATGTGTTCTGATGACAAAGTTAAGGTAGGGATAGTTTTAACCTTTGTTTTAATCCTTTTGATTGCTTCAGTCATAGCAGTATTCCATGGAGGTGGTGATTTCTTCAATATGTGCTGAAGTATGAAGATTTCTTCAGCTTGCCCCTTAAAGAATGGCCTGACATAGTTCAAGCAACCTAAGAATCTTTGCAACTAAGTTTTATTAGAGATGATGTCTGGAAACTGATCAAAACTCTTCAAAATATGTTCCTACAATAAAATACATCATGTAGTAATGTGAAAACCAAGAAATTCTATATATGTTTTTCATGTTTCCTTTTTGGATGTAGAGAGAACTAACCCATGCTTGAAAACAACCTCATTGAATTTTTGTAGGTGTTTTAAATGTTCTTGGAGAATTTTTGAACAAACTAAAATATCATCTATATAGATGATCAACCATGAATATTCTCTGAATACATATTCCATTCTTTTCTAAAATTCCCCTGGGGAATTCTTTAATCCAAATGGCATCACATTCCATTGGTAATGGCCATGAGGAACCACAAATCCAGTTTTGTGGCGATCTTCTGGTAAAATCCCAATCTGGTAAAAACCTGATTTGAGATCAAATTTGTTGAACATTGATTTACCCTTTATTTTTTGGAGCAAGGAAGCCTTGTTTTGTAAAGGATATCTAATGGGTTTTAAGGCTTTGTTAAGAGGTTTGTAATTCACCACAAGTCTCATCTTCCCTCTCTTCTATTCTGAATATTCATTCACATAGAATCCTTTGCGTTCCCATGCACATTTAGAAGGTTCTATCAAATATTTCTTTAAAAGATCATGGATCTCTTCTTGGCAAGTTTTAATCTCAGAGGGGCTCATCAGTGCAACAAAGGATTTCTATGGAGAGATCTTTGCCAAAGGATCATATGGCAAGGATACAAAATACTTCTCCCTATGCCAAAAGGCATTAGGAGAATCAGAGGTGCAATCTTTAAGGAGTTTCTCTTTTATAGGATTCAACACATATTGGTGCATCATAGCATAACAGAAAACTCTTTCTAATTTATTCAACTCAGATGTAGGCAGTTGTTCATACTATTTGGATACTACATCCTTTGTTCCAAAAAGACCTTCAATAAATAGAAAAGTATTTATAATATTTCAATTTATATACATTTTCATGGTCTTTTCCTTTGGATCCAGAGTAAAAGGAGATACAAGTTGCGTGAAACCAACACCCAATATACAATCATATCTAATACCATCTAAGCCATGAAATGACTCCTTGAAAGATTGGTTATTTATTTGCATAGGGAAATCTTCGATTTCTCCAAATATCTCTACAGATGACCCATCTATAGAAAATCCCCCTTGTGTAGTCTTATGCCAGTAATATTATGGAATTGCTTTTCTTCATAATATATTTAACTGCCATCCTAAATCTAGAAAGCAATCTAGTTGGTAGGGAGCATGTTCTACAAGACAACCATACTTTAATGAAGAATCTTATACCACTACATGATCCAAATTGGATCTTGATAAATGTTTGTAAATGTTGTAAATAAACGTGTTTTTTTTGTTTTATTTCATTTATTTTGGTCTTTTGGCACAATGGGAAGGTGAAACAAGCAGTTTTGATTGTTGGCCTTCCAAGAGTAGCCCATTAAAAGCAATGAGAGCAGTAGTGAAGAGGACACAGAAGGGAGAGGCAATGAGAAAGAGGAAAGAACAATAGCAGAAATAGACGCTCGGAGAGGGTAGCTTGCTTGATGTTGAGTGGATGAAGGAGTTAATGTTCCTATTCACTCTAAGTAAAGGTGTCTCTGAGCCATGACATCTGTGATTTTGTTCTTTACCGTGAGTAACAATACACAGATTCGGTGTATAGCTCACCCCTTTGTAATTTTATCCCGAGAATAATAAAATAATCCCATTTAAATGTTGACATCTGTGAGTTAAGTTCTTTGGGTACTTTTGTTATGAGTTGCAGTGCTCTATGCATACTTCGTTAAAGTAAATTTTCAACATGTAGAACTTGCACATATAGTTTATTATTGTTGGGCACATTTTCCACTTGTCGGGGCATTTTCCCTTTGCCCATAAATCATAGATGTATTATATCTAGAAGTCTGGGGTTGTCGGTGCGTTTTTTAGCTACTCACGAACCATATACATGTTTTGACAATTTGCATGCTACCAATTTTTCCCTCTATGCGCTTTTCTTTGTCCAAGAATGCTCAAGTCGACTTCTATACGTTTTTCTCTATCAGTGAATGTTCAAAATCGACTTCCATACGGTTTTGGTTGCTTTGGGTTGCCAAAATCGCCCTTAGATGTTTTCTATTCACGACGGGTCGCCCAAATCACTCTTTAAACATTTTTGCATGTCGTTGGTCATCAAATTCTCCCTGCATAATTTCCTTTCAACTGTTGGTCACTAAATTTGACTTTCCCAAGTTTCCCCTTCACATTTGGGCACTAGATCTGCCTCTTATCTATTTGTTTTTCCCACGGGTCGACTCACTTCGACTTGGCTTCCCCTTTGGTCGATTTTCCTTCCTCATTCGACTGACAAACATCCCTTGGTTAGCTTGCCTTGGATAAAATCGACTTGGATCAATTCGACTTGGTCGACTTGCATTACCTCTGACCCGACTTACCATATCTTTCTGACTCGACTTGTGGCTTGATTGGTCGAGAATTTCCCATAATCCAAAGAGCTAAGGTTATAACTGTTTTATTCCATAGAAGTATCCGTGTTGGTGAAACGGATAGGCCATAGGCCTATCGTTTACAAATCACTACAAGCTAGTAATCCCAACGAGGACTTTATTTCTTTTGGTTCTTGTTTTACCATTGTTTCTTCTTCACTTGATTCTTCTTATTGGATTTGCATTTTCTTTTTATACCCCTTTCTAGACAATGGGACTCTTTCTGCCTCTTGAAGCAGTTTTGAATATTCTTCATCTAAAGAATTATCTGCTTCTATTATGGCACTTTCAAGAATGCCTTTAAGTTCTTTGTTTTTGTCTGTTGCTAATCTTATAATGGCTTGTTGTTCTCTAATTTATGTTAGTAACATTACTTTTTTGTCTTGCATTAACTGTTGTGGATCACTATGACTATTAGGATGTTGGGTGTAGAGCTCAATGGGAGAGTAATAATTGGAACTTGTATCCCCTAGCTTAGGGATAACTAAGGAGATCACGTCTCGAGGCCCACAAGTCCTAGACATGGAGTACCGAGAGCCAGATGACTTGAGCATGGCCCCAGAGGGCCCCTCTTTTCATTAGTGCAATCCACTTATCACTAGCAACAGTATCCATCCCACCAGCCTGGTCCTGAAGTAACAATGAATTTGCTCCATGAGGTAATGAGTCGAGGTATCATGGTATGTATCACTCTAATTTTTGAAGCACTTGAATATGTTGTATTGAATCCTTCTCCATTTCATGACATTTGCTTGGAAATTATGCTCTTTGCCTCGTTCATACCTGGAAGGGTGACAGGGTGCCCTAATAAGTTGATTTCCCTTTAGGATGGGTTGCTATTGGGTGGATTTGTGAAAATTCATCGTTCGTTCCCTCCATACTTACCATTTTCCATCTTTATTCCTTTCATCTCCCCTATCCTTGTTTGGGAATTGGGATTGGCTACACTAGGAAGGGTTGTATCTTACCTCGTGGGAAGAAGCGGCTAAAGGTCTAGAGGGTAAAAGTAGCTAGCAAGAGTTAAAAGCCAATGTTGAAAGCTTCGAGATGCTTCACCCAGGGATCCCCGAGAAAGCAGTGAAAAGCTTCTCAATAAGAAAAGGGGACCCATAAGATAATATGAACACTCAAGGTATTAGTTGATGGATAGGGGGTCTCATCACGAGCCAACCTATTAGGACCATGGACATGTAGCAATATGACACTACCATCTATTTGGTCACCAAACCAGGGTAGTGGCTCTTGGTGGCATAGCCAAGAGAAAGGGGGTCTCATCACAAGCCAACCTTCCCATTTCCATGAAATGTTTGTGGATAACGTTGTCACCTCTGGTCATCAAGCCACGACAGTGGCCCTCAATTATTCCCTTGAAGCACAAGAGAAAAAGATCAAAAGAAATAAAGCAAAGAGTAAAAGGAAATGAATGGGCTAGGAAACAATTGCATTTATGACAAGGTGCAACTCGCCCTCTACAAAGGCACCCACATAAGACTTTACATTTCCTTGTTATTACATGCACCCCATGCCCAAACATCTACCCCATGCCACCTCATACACTTACATGACTTGGAATAGATCCCACCTGGGAAACACCCCAAACTTAAGAGAGGTTAGCCCAATAGGACACCCTGAGACCTTCTCCAAAACTGACTTGTCAAATTGCATAACACATTTGAGCATTTGCCTAGGTTAAGGGGGGTTTGATGCACATGTTTGGGTAATTTAATTATTGGATGTGATTTACATGCTATGATCCTTGTGAATTATGAACGCCTGGAGGGTGTACTTGTTGTTGTTGTAGGACCTTGCTCGGTGGACAGGTACACATGAGGGAATGATTAGCTTGGACCTTCATGGGGGCTTAAATCCCACAAATGGATGTTGAAACCCCAGCCAAGGGTAAGAAGAAATTGAAGACTTGCACTGGGAGAAAGAAAGACATTGCCTTTGGAGGCACCTTGACAGACCTAGACCCAGGGGACTTTACTCTTCCCACATGGATGTTAGCCCTTGAGGGCCCTAGACGTCACCATCATAGTCCTAGACGTCACCCGGAGCTATGGTTTCATTTTTGGAGGCATTTGTGAGCCTGGTGGCATGTGTGGGCATCATTTGGGGCTTTTGGAGGCCAAGCGCCCCACTTTTCCAGCCCAACATTTCACTTATGGGGCTCAACGTCACCCTAGAGGGGCATGATGTCACCCTTGGAGGTGTTTCTAGATGCAAATTAATTTTATTTATGCCAAAATTGATTTTTTGTTGTAAATTGGCCAGGTCGGCCTTGTTTGTTACCTGAAAATTAATTAAAGGCCAAAATTTTGTATAAATAAACATAAAGTACTCTCCTTTTTACATCACAACTTGTCATCTAAGACAAGAGGTCTGAAATTTGCACCCTAGTGAGGGTTATTGGCTGAAATTGTGAGGCGCCATTCTTGTTTAAGGCTATTTTTTGCAACTTGGATCAATCTTGGAGGTTTTATGGTGATCGTGCATGGTATTCTCATGATTATTCTCGGTGCAAGTAAGTAAAATCTACATTTTTTCATGTATTGAATGGTTTGTTGTATGGTTTTATTTTCTCATACAAGATTATGAAAATGCATGGTGTACTTAATGCTTGAAGTAAGAAACTTAAAGTGCTACTTTCTTACTTTTTATTTGCCAAGACTTTCATTGAATTGATCTAGTAACTAGTGAAACCCTAGAGCCCTAAATTGTTGGCACTCTAAAGATTTTGACTTAGATATTGTTGCATAAGCTTTACTCCATAAGAAGCCTAAGGAAGGGCCTAGAATTGCCTACACCCTAGCATCTTATCTCTTAAGGTCAATGCATGGGGGGACTTAAGTTACTACTTCTCCTATGCATTTTCCCTCTTAGACTTTTGTGCATCATCATCAATTGATTTGTAGCCTTAGAAGAAGTTGTCCACCTTGACTCCATTACCCTTGAAGGCACTAGTCCTCTTCTCCTATTCCTTGACAAGACTACACTCAACTTCACTTGCTATCTCTACCAACTTAACCTAGTTTTAAGGTACTAACTTGTTGTTGTTGCTAACACTACTACAACCACTATATAGCAGCTCATTTAGCTTATAAGTTAACTAAACCAACCCAGAAAATTGCATGAAGCAAAGTATTATCAATTTGAGTTAAAGTGTGCCTAAATTGCTCTTCACAAAGTGCATTTCTGAAGGTTTCTTGCAGCTGACATCACTCTTGTTTTGTTGATGTTATAGTCACTTTCGACAGCCTCTTAGATTCATTCACAGATTGATAAGCCACCCAGAATTTGAACTAGGCAATCCACAATTAATAAATGCTAGAAGTGTCCACTAAATTGCCTTAGCAAGGTACTTTTCTGAAGTTGTTTACTAGTGTCATAATTGTTATTTTGTTGTTGTTATGAGTACTTTGACAGCCCTTCTAAAGTCATTACTTGGCTTATATTAATGTAGAAATTGCAAGTGGCAAAAGTAATATCATTGCAAGGTCTTTATATTTTATTACATTGTCCTTATAAGTTACAATTTCTGGATTTATTACTGTTGCTACACATCTATCTTTTATGCATAAACTTGCTTGGTAACAGACTTGTATATTGAAGTCATTGAATGAAAGCATTGATATCATTGGTTAACGTTTGATGTTTCTTTGGTAAAGGGCAGGTATCATTCACCTTATTTCCCTTAACCCCCTTGACTTAACCATTCCAAGTGACTTCATTCATTTGAGTGACCTAGAGAGAGGGGCGATATTACCTTGTCTTATCCTCCTTCATCAACCAACTAGGTCCTGGGACGTCTCCCTTGGAGTGAGGTTTTTCTCCTCCTAAAGAGAAAGAGGTACCCTATTGGGGTGATAGTGATAGGGTTACCTCTGTGTTACGTCAATCTAGGCCTACTTGCCTTTTGGCTTGGGCAAGTATAGATTGTGCGATAACAAGAACCAACTTTATAGGCAAGATCTGAAATCCTTTTATGCTTTGTTATGGTTGGAGGTCTAGCTAGTCTTCTCAGTAAACTATCTCTTTCTTTCTTAATCTCTACTCTGGAAGCATATTGCCAAATTGACATTTCTTCTAAGGCCTTTTCAATTTTTACAAGTCTTACTTAAGGATTTTGTGTAGACATCATATAGAAGTCATATTATGGCCTGTTGTCTTCCCCCCAATTTAGTGGATCAAGAGGAGTGTGATATCCCGAATCACTAAATTCTGAGTCAGTATTAGAAAGAGAGTCACTGCTAGAGAATTTTGAATGGTCTAGATATCTAATTTCCCCTTCTGGGCAGTCTGAAGGAGAGATTAAACAAATATCCCACCACTCGTGCTTAAGATCTTCAGTGAATAAAGATGATAGTTTGGGTTTTTTCTTTTTGTTAGGACATCCATTGGCCCAATGCCCTGGTTTTTGGCAATTGTTAGATACTATCTTCTTGGAAGGGGGTCTTATTTTCTTCACATAGAGAATCGTATGATGCTTGAGCTTATATATTTTTTCATGTTTATTCTTGTGTGGAGCCTATCTAGATTTGAAAGTATGAAACTTTCCTTTTCCCTTTAAATGACAATTAAAAGATTTAACAGTTTATAATATGACAATTAAAAGATTTAAGAGTTTGTAACATGCATATGTAATTTCATTTTAACTAATATTTTTAACTACTAATATATTTGCATCTCAACATCTCAATTTCTTTCATTTTATCCTTTTTTGTATTTATTTAAAAATATTTACATTTAAAAATCTTAAATTTATTATAAAAATTATAAATATGAAACCATTTTCATGACAAAGTTTATTTGGTCTTATCTAATTTTTGATATTTTTAATCTCACTTTTACATTATTTAAATATAAAAGAAAAAGTGCTAAGTTTAAGAGAAACACTTAACATAAATTTTTTTATAATTCAAAATTTAATTAGAGTGCAAGTTTATCTTTTATATTATTATTTTTTAAAAAGTTTATTTTTCTTTATTTAAAATGTTAATTAATATTATTCTTCTCAAATTTTGTCTTACATTAAGTTGAAATCAGTTTAGTATGTTTATATTTATTGGACAATTTTTTTTTTAATGCCTTTGCGGAGATAGAATTTAGTTACTCAGAAAACATTAACACTAAATCATACTATAAACATATAAAGCACATTAAGAATATTGCAAACTCGAATAATTAAGAGTTTGCATTGAAATTCATTGCATGGGATATATTTGATACATGGACGTGTATGCGCACCTTTGTGTGTCATTATTGAATGCTCTTTATGTCAATCACATAATGCCCATCTGGATACCTCAGTTTCAGACCATTGTGTACTGAGTGCTACCATCTTTTCTTTTAATGGTAGCTCAGATGTATTAATTAATTGGGCTTATAGGTTAATTAATCTCCCTGCCATGCTCATTCCAATGCTACGCTTTCAGAAGATGGATGTTCACGCTCATTCATATTCAAGTATAATACAGTTTGGGTATTGAGCACATCTGCTTGTTCAAGCATACATGCAATTATACCAGTACTCGAATGGCATATGGATTCCACCGCCAAGGGAAAACTTGGTACGCTTCTTATTCTTTTTGCCCATTTGAATTCACTTCGAGTACTGCTCTTTACTCATCATACTGTGTTAATTCTGAGGTTATAAGCACTGGAAAACACTTTTGAGCTTGAATTTCTATACTATTTCTGAAGTTATAAGCACTGGAAAAAAACTTTTGTTTGAATTTCTCAATCTCGTTTATAATGTAAATTGGCCTGAGAATCTTGCCCCTGAGCACCCTAACCCCGACGCTTAATTATTTTCATCGCTTTCATTGGTAAACAAATTCACCCTTAAATTAGTATTTTCATGCAATTTGGAACATAATTTCACCGTGTCAGTCTGACCTATGATGCAATTTGAGTATGCATGCATGGGTAGCGGTTTCTCCACTGGTTTTGCTTCAACTAGTATTGTATTCTTTACAATACGAAAGTCATTAGGCAGACCAGTAGGAAGTGGTATGCATGCAGAAATCGAAGTCATCTGGTTATTGATTAGTTTCTGCTCTTAAATGTTGATTGTAGATGTCCTCATTTCCTTTAGGCTTCGTTGGTCACAGTCTGGAAATTGGAAGGATGGTCAATGGTCTATGCTAGCCAGTTGCCTAAGTCTAATTTGTTTTGCCATCATCAGTGCAAGTGTGAATGCATCCATCACGTCCTGTTAACTTCTGAGAATCAGGTCTTCTATTCCCTCCTTGGTTAATACCATTGGCACATTGTTCTGAACCTTTAAGGTGATAAAGCTTCTTCAGATTTCAAGCGAGTGAAAAATCCCCAATGAGGGAGAACTTTGTTGGGGTTTTCTAGTCTTACACAAGCGACAAGAGTTTCTTGTTAAGTTTTTAGGATTTCTGCTACACACATTAGGGAATCTTCGCGACTAACATATTGCTTGCTTCTTTGCACCCTTCTTAGATTACATAGGCTCTGCCCAAGATTACATAAGCTCTTCTAGACAACATTTTGAAGGAGGTTCTGGAGCTTCATGGTTATCATTGAGGAAGTCTGGCATAGATGGCATTTCTTGTATGAAAGTTGTCCTACACTATGCTACATGTTTTTTGTCTGTATTAAAGGTATTTTCAGTTTTTGCATTTTCGCTGGGAGGTCCTTTAGTCCTTTGAGATATTGTACATGATGTATTTGGTAGTCTCCATTTTATTGTTATCTGTTGATCCACGAAAATTAGTATGTTTTATTTCTTTCTATCTTCCTACTTGATAGAAGAGGATCTTCTTGACCTATATTTCAGAGTCAAGTACCAAAAGTATATTTCAGAGTCAAGTACCAAAAGTAAAATGCTATATTTTTTGGCAGAAATTCATTACATGATCTCACTATTATTGGGTTTGAATCCTTGGGATGTTGTACTATGTATTGACTAGTCTCCATTTGCTTGCTTTTAATCGATCCAAAGGAAATCGGTATGATTTTTTTTCCGTTGATTTATAGGGCTTAGACAATATAAATATAGATGTTGAGCAAATAAAATCAGAGAAAGAATCAAGAGAAAGGAGGATGAATTGCAAGAGAAGAACGAGGACATGGCAGAGAGAATCACTAATGTTACATGATAAGGAACAAGATAGACAACAAAGGGCGTTAAATCTACAGATTCTTGGGATCAAAGAAGACAGAGGACATCTTCCAAATGACTACTGAATACTTAGAGTCTTAGACACACCATGCATATTTCGGGGTCAGATATAGTTGATGCATTTCGAATTCTAAAGACAAGAGAAAAACCAGGTCATGTGGTTATGAAATTTTGGGATGCATTGTCACGGGCAAAGGAATTAAGATGCATACAGCATCCAAAAATGAAAGGATTTGGTTAGATGAAGAACTAGCGAGGGAGCAGTTTATAAAAGGAAGGATGGGATAGACTAAAGACAGCCAGGCAAGAAAGAAAAACTGCATTCATGACTGAAGGTAAATCGGTAATAATAGATAAATGGAAAGTGCATAAATCAGACCATGAGATGAGACATGAGGCATAGAACTCGGAGACTGAGAACTTTGAGACTGAGGATCTGTGCATGGAACATAAATGGTATATCTCCAGACAAGGTAGTGACATTACAACCTTTTTCTAGATAATATTAATCTGTTCCTTGTATTAGAAACTTGGGAATGTGAAGATACAGAAATACCAGATTTGTGTAATTTTTATAAAGATTCAGTTTAGAATCCTAAGGACAATCTCAGGGGATGACTGTATGGGGGTGTG
>JASDQU010737653.1:155095-189055 GCA_032191745.1 Picea mariana
AAAAGAATAAGAAGCGTACCAAGTTTTCCCTTGGCGCTGGAATCCATATGCCATTCGAGTACTGGTATAATTGCATGCATGCTTGAACAAGCAGATGTGCTCAATACCCAAACTGTATTATACTTGAATATGAATGAGCGTGAACATCCATCTTCTGAAAGCGTAGCATTGGAATAAGCATGGCAGGGAGATTAATTAACCTATAAGCCCAATTAATTAATACATCTGAGCTACCATTAAAAGAAAAGATGGTAGCACTCAGTACACAATGGTCTGAAACGGAGATATCCAGATGGGCATTATGTGATTGGCATAAAGAGCATTCAATAATGACACACAAAGGTGCGCATACACGTCCATGTATCAAATATATCCCATGCAATGAATTTCAATGCAAACTCTTGATTATTTGAGTTTGCAATATTCTTAATGTGCTTTATATGTTTATAGTATGATTTAGTGTTAATGTTTTCTGAGTAACTAAATTCTATCTCCGCAAAGGCATTAAAAAGAAAAATTCTCCAATAAATATAAACATACTAAACTGATTTCAACTTAATGTAAGACAAAATTTGACAAGAATAATATTAATTAACATTTTAAATAAAGAAAAATAAACATTTAAAAAAAATAATAATATAAAAAATAAACTTGCACTATAATTAAATTTTGAATTATAATTTTTTTTTATGTTAAGTGTTTCTCTTAAACTTAGCACTTTTTATTTTATATTTAAATAATGTAAAAGTGAGATTAAAAATATCAAGTAAAATTAGATAAGAACAAATAAACTTTGTAATGAAAATGATTTCATATTTATAATTATTATAATAAATTTAAGATTTTAAAATGTAAATACTTTTAAATAAATATAAAAAGGGATAAAAAGAAAGAAATTGAGATGTTGAGATGCAAATATGTTAGTAGTTAAAAATATTTGTTAAAATGAAATTACATATGCATGTTACAAACTTTTAAATCTTCTAATTGTATTATTATAAACTATTAAATCACAAATATGTTAGTAGTTAAAAATATTTGTTAAAATGAAATTACATATGCATGTTACAAACTCTTAAATCTTCTAATTGTTTTATTATAAACTATTAAATCTTCTAATTGTCTTATTATAAACTATTAAATCTTCTAATTGTCATTTCAAGGGAAAAGGAAAGTTTCGTACTTTCAAATCTAGATAGGCTCCACACAAGAAGAAACATGAAAAAATATATAAGCTCAAGCATCATAAGATTCTCTATGTGAAGAAAAGAAGACCCCCTTCCAAGAAGATAGTATTTGACAATTGCCAAAAACCAGGGCATTGGGCCAATGAATGTCCTAACAAAAAGAAAAAACCCAAACTATCATCTTTATTCACTGAAGATCTTAAGCATGAATGGTGGGATATTTGTTTATGCTCTCCTTCAGACTGTCCAGAAGGGGAAATTAGATATCTAGACCATTCAAAATTCCATAGCAATGACTCTTTCTGATACTGATTCAGAATTTAGTGACTCGGGATATCACACTCCTCTTGATCCACTAAATTGGGGGGAAGACAACATGCCATAATATGACTTTTGTATGATGTCTACACAAAATCCAGAAGTAAGACTTGTAAAAATTGAAAAGGCCTTAGAAGAAATGTCAATTTGGCAATATGCTTCCAAAGTAGAGATTAAGAAAGAAAGAGATAGTTTACTGAGAAGACTAGCTAGACCTCCAACCATAACAAAGCATAAAAGGATTTCAGATCTTGCCTATAAAGTTGGTTCCTGTTATCACACAATCTATACTTGTCCAAGCCAAAAGGCAAGTAGGCCTAGATTGATGTAACACAGAGGTAACCCTATCACTGTCACCCCAATAGGGTACCACTTTCTCTTTAGGAGGAGGAAAACCTCACTCCAAGGGAGATGCCTGAGGACCTAGTTGGTTGATGAAGGAGGATAAGACAAGGTAATACCACCCCTCTCTCTTGGTCACTCAAATGAATGAAGTCACTTGGAATGGTTAAGTCAAGGGGGTTAAGGGAAATAAGGTGAATGATACTTGCCCTTTACCAAAGAAACATCAAACGTTAACCAATGATATCAATGCTTTCATTCAGTGACTTCAATATAAAAGTCTGCTACCAAGCAAGTTTATGCATAAAAGATAGATGTGTAGCAACAGTAATAAATCCATAAATTGTAACTTATAAGGACAATGTAATAAAATATAAATATAAGCCGAGTAATGACTTTAGAAGGGCTGTCAAAGTACTCATAACAACAACAAAATAAAAATTATGACACTAGTAAACAACTTCAGAAAAGTACCTTGCTAAGGCAATTTAGTGGACACTTTTAGCATTTATTAATTGTGGCTTGCCTAGTACAAATTCTGGGTGGCTTATCAATCTATGAATGAATCTAAGAGGCTATCAAAAGTGACTGTAACATCAACAAAACAAGAGTGATGACAGCTGCAAGAAACCTTCAGAAATGCACTTTGTGAAGAGCAATTTAGGCACTCTTTAACTCAAACTGATAATACTTTGCTTCATGTAATTTTCTGGGTTGGTTTAGTTAACTTATAAGCTAAATGAGCTGCTATATAGTGGTTGTAGCAGTGTTAGCAACAACAATAAGTTAGTACCTTAAAACTAGGTTAAGTTGGTAGAGATAGCAAGTGAAGTTGAGTGTAGTCTTGTCAAGGAATAGGAGAAGAGGACTAGTGCCTTCAAGGGTAATGGAGTCAAGGTGGACGGCTTCTTCTAAGGCTGCAAATCAATTGATGATGATGCACAAAAGTCTAAGAGGGAAAATGCATAAGAGAAGTAGTAACTTAAGTCCCCCTATGCATTGACCTCAAGAGACAAGATACTAGGGTGTAGGCAATTCTAGGCCCTTCCTTAGGCTTCTTATGGAGTAAAACTTATGCAACAATATCTAAGTCAAAATCTTTAGAGTGCTAGCAATTTAGGGCTCTAGGGTTTTACTAGTTACTAGATCAATTCAATGAAAGTCTTGGCAAATAAAAAGTAAGAAAGTAGCAATTTAAGTTTCTTACTTCAAGCATTAAGTACACCATGCAATTTCATAATCTTGTATGAGCAAATAAAACCATACAACAAACCATTCAATACATGACAAAATGTAGATTTTACTTACTTGCACCAAGAATAATCATGAGAATACCATGCAAGATCACCATAAAACCTCCAAGATTGATCCAAGTTGCAAAAAATAGCCTTAAACAAGAATGGCACCTCACAATTTCAGCCAAAAACCCTCACTAGGGTGCAAATTTCAGGCCTCTTGTCTTAGATGACAAGTTGTGATGTAAAAAGGAGAGTACTTTATGTTTATTTATACAAAATTTTGACCTTGAATTAATTTTCAGGTCAAAAACAAGGCCGACATGGCCAGTTTACAACAAAAATTCAATTTTGGCATAAATAAAATTAATTTGCGTCTAGAAACACCTCCAAGGGTGACATCATGCCCCTCTAGCGTGACGTTGAGCCCCATAAGTGAAACGTTGGGCTGGAAAAGTGGGGCGCTTGGCCCCCAAAAGCCCCAAATGATGCCCACATGTGCCACTAGGCTCACAAATGCCTCCAAAAATGAAACCATAGCTCCAGGTGACGTCTAGGACTATGATGGTGATGTCTAGGGCCCTCAAGGGCTAACATCCATGTGGGAAGAACAAGGTCCCCTGGGTCTAGGTCTGTCAGGGTGCCTCCAAAGGCAATGTCCTTCTTTCTCCCGGTGCAAGTCTTGAATTTCTTCTTACCCTTGGCTGGGGTTTCAACATCCATTTGTGGGATTTAAGCCCCCATCAAGGTTCGAGCTAATCATTCCCTCATGTGTACCTGTCCACCAAGAAAGGTCCTACAACAACAACAAGTACACCCTCTAGGCGTTCATAATTCACAGGGATCATAGCATGTAAATCACATCCAATAATTAAATTACCCAAACATGTGCATCAAACCCCCCTTAACCTAGGCAAATGCCCAAAGACGTTATGCAATTTGATAAGTCAGTTTTGGAGAGGGTCTCAGGGTGTCCCATTGGGCTAACCTCTCTTAAGTTTGGGGTGTTTCCCAGGTGGGATCTATTCCAAGTCATGTAAGTGTATGAGGTGGCATGGGGTGCATGTAATAACAGGGAAATGTAAAGGCTTATGTGGGTGCCTTTGTAGAGGGTGAGCTGCACCTTGTCATAAATGCAATTGTTTCCTAGTCCATTCATTTCCTCTTACTCTTAGCTTTATTTATTTTGATCCTTTTCTCTTNNNTGGATATGCCACCAAGAGCCACTACCCTGGTTTGGTGACCAAATGGATGGTAGTGTCATATCGCTACATGCCCATGGTCATAATAGGTTGGCTCGTGATGAGACCCCCTATCCATCAACTAATACCTTGAGTGTTCATATTATCTTATGGGTCCCCTTTTCTTACTGAGAAGTTTTTCACTGTTTTCTCGGGGACCCCTGGGTGAAGCATCTCGAAGCTTTCAACATTGACTTTTAACTCTTGCCATCTACTTTTATCCTCTAGGCCTTTAGCCCCTTCTTCCCACGAGGTAAGATACAACCCTTCCTAGTGTAGCCAATCCCAATTCCCAAACAAGGATAGGGGAGATGAAAGGAATAAAGATGGAAAATGGTAAGTATGGAGGGAACAAATGATGAATTTTCACAAATCCACCTAGTAGCAACCCATCCTAAAGGAAAATCAACTTACTAGGGCACCCTGTCACCCTTCCAGGTATGAACGAGGCAAAGAGCATAATTTCCAAGCAAATGTCATGAAATGGAGAAGGATTCAATACAACATATTCAAGTGCTTCAAAAATYAGAGTGATACATACCATGATACCTSGACTCATTACCTCATGGAGCAAGATTCATTGTTACTTCAGGACCAGGCTGGTGGGATGGATAYTGTTGYTRGTGATAAGTGGATTGCACTAATGAAAAGAGGGGCCCTCTGGGGCCATGCTCAAGTCATCTGGCTCTCGGTACTCCATGTCTAGGACTTGTGGGCCTCRAGAYGTGATCTCCTTAGTTATCCCTAAGCTAGGGGATAMMAGTTCCAATTATTACTCTCCCATTGAGCTCTACACCCAACATCCTAATAGTCATAGTGATCCACAACAGTTAATGCAAGACAAAAAAGTAATGTTRCTAACATAAATTAGAGAACAACAAGCCATTATAAGATTAGCAACMGACAAAAACAAAGAACTTAAAGGCATTCTTGAAAGTGCCATAATAGAAGCAGATAATTCTTTAGATGAAGAATATTCAAAACTGCTTCAAGAGGCAGAAAGAGTCCCATTGTCTAGAAAGGGGTATAAAAAGAAAATGCAAATCCAATAAGAAGAATCAAGTGAAGAAGAAACAATGGTAAAACAAGAACCAGAAGAAACAAAGTCCTCGTTGAGATTACTAGCTTGTAGTGATTTGTAAACGATAGGCCTATGGCCTATCCGTCTCACCAACAAAGATACTTCTGTGGAATAAAACCATTATAACCTTAGCTCTTTGGATTATGGGAAATTCTCGACCAATCAAGCCACAAGTCGAGTCAGAAAGATATGGTAAATCGAGTCAGAGGTAATGCAAGTCGACCAAGTCGAATTGATCCAAGTCGGATTTATCCAAGTCGAGTTTATCCAAGGCGAGCTAACCAAGGGATGTTTGTCAGTCAAATGAGGAAGGAAAATCGACCAAAGGGGAAGCCAAGTTGAAGTGATTCGACCCGTGGGAAAAACAAATAGATAAGAGGCAGATCCGGTGCCCAAATGTGAAGGGAAAACTTGGGAAAGTCAAATTTAGTGACCAACAGTTGAAAGGAAATTATGCAGGGAGAATTTGATGACCAACGACATGTAAAAATGAATTTGATGACCAACGACATGTAAAAATGTTTAAAGAGTGATTTCGGCGACCCACGGTGAATAGAAAACATCTAAGGGCGATTTTGGCAACCCAAAGCAACCAAAAACATATGGAAGTCGATTTTGAACATTCACTGATAGAGAAAAACGTATAGAAGTCGACTTGAGCATTCTTGGACAAAGAAAAGCGCATAGAGGGAAAAATTGGTAGCAGGCGAATTGTCAAAACATGTATATGGTTCGTGGGTAGCTAAAAAACGCCCCAACAACCCCAAACTTCCAGATATAATACATCTATGATTTATGGGCAAAGGGAAAACGCACCGACAAGTCGAAAATGTGCCCAACAATAATAAACTATATGTGCAAGTTCTACATGTTGAAAATTTACTTTAACGAAGTATGCATAGAGCACTGCAACTCATAACAAAAGTACCCAAAGAACTTAACTCACATATATCAACATTTATATGAGATTATTTTATTATGCTCGGGATAAAATTACAAAGGGGTGAGCTATACACCGAATCTGTGTATTGTTACTCACGGTAAAGAACAAAATCACAAGTGTCATGGCTCAGAGACACCTTCACTTAGAGTGAATAGGAACATTAACTCCTTCATCCACTCAACATCAAGCAAGCTACCCTCTCCGAGCGTATATTTCTGCTATTGTTCTTTCCTCTTTCTCATTGCCTCTCCCTTCTGTGTCCTCTTCACTACTGCTCTCATTGCTTTTAATGGGCTGCTCTTGGAAGGCCAACAATCACAACTGCTCGTTTCACCTTCCCATCGTGCCAAAAGACCAAAATAAAAAACACGTTTATTTACAACATTTACAAACATTTGTCAAGATCCAATTTGGATCATGTAGTGGTATAATATTCTTCATTAAAGTATGGTTGTCCTGTAGAACATGCTCCCTACCAACTAGATTGCTTTCTAGATTTAGGATAGCAGTTAAATATGTTATGAAGAAAAGCAATTCCATAATATTATTGGCATAAGACTACACAAGGGGGATTTTCTATAGATGGTTCATCTGTAGAGATATTTGGAGAAATCGAAGATTTCCCTATGCAAATAAATAACCAATCTTTCAGGGAGTCATTTCATGGCTTAGACGGTATTAGATATGATTGTATATTGGGTGTTGGTTTCACGCAAATTGTATCTCCTTTTACTCTGGATCCAAAGGAAAAGACCATGAAAATGTATATAAATTGAAATATTATAAATACTTTTCTATTTATTCAAGGTGTTTTTGGAACAAAGGATGTAGTATCCAAATAGTATGAACAACTGCCTACATCTGAGTTGAATAAATTAGAAAGAGTTTCCTGCTATGCTATGATGCACCAATATGTGTTGAATCCTATAAAAGAGAAACTCCTTAAAGATTGCACCTCTGATTCTCCTAATGCCTTTTGGAATAGGGAGAAGTATTTTGTATCCTTGCCATATGATCCTTTGGCAAAGATCTCTCCATAGAAATCCTTTGTTGCACTGATGAGCCCCTATGAGATTAAAACTTACCAAGAAGAGATCCATGATCTTTTAAAGAAATATTTGATAGAACCTTCTAAATGTGCATGGGAACGCAAAGGATTCTATGTGAATGAATATTCAGAATAGAAGAGAGGGAAGATGAGACTTGTGGTAAATTACAAACCTCTTAACAAAGCCTTATAACCCATTAGATATCCTTTACAAAACAAGTCTTCCTTGCTCCAAAAAATAAAGGGTAAATCAATGTTCAACAAATTTGATCTCAAATCAGGTTTTTACCACATTGGGATTTTACCAGAAGATCGCCAGAAAACTGGATTTGTGGTTCCTCATGGCCATTACCAATGGAATGTGAGGCCATTTGGATTAAAGAATTCCCCAGGGGAATTTTAGAAAATAATGGAATATGTATTCAAAGAATATTCATGGTTGATCATCTATATAGATGATATTTTAGTTTGTTCAAAAATTCTCCAAGAACATTTAAAACACCTGGAAAAATTCAATGAGGTTGTTTTTAAGCATGGGTTAGTTCTCTCTACATCCAAAATGGAAACAGGAAAAACATATATAGAATTTCTTGGTTTTCACATTACTACATGACGTATTTTATTGCAGGAACATATTTTGAAGAGTTTTGATCAGTTTCCAGACATCATCTCTAATAAAACTTAGTTGCAAAGATTCTTAGGTTGCTTGAACTATGTCAGGCCATTCTTTAAGGGGCAAGCTGAAGAAATCTTCATACTTTAGCACATATTGAAGAAATCACCACCTCCATGGAACACTGCTATGACTGAAGCAGTCAAAAGGATTAAAACAAAGGTTAAAACTATCCCTGCCTTAACTCTGTCATCAGAACAAGGCCATTATATTATTGAGACAAATGCATCTAGTCATGCACGAGGAGGAGTCCTAGTTGAAAATATAGAAGGTAAAGAGGAGATATGTGGATATATCTCTTGATCTTTCAGAGGACAAGAACTTAACTATCCTTCTAGTCATAAAGAATTGCTTGTTGTAAAATAAGTAATTCATCATTTCAAGCTATATCTTAAGCCTGTTATATTCTTGATCAAAACGAATTTAAAGATTTTGCCAGGCATGCTTAAATTTGAAAAGATTCTAACAGATAGTCACACTAGGATTCAAAAGTAGGTTGTGTGGCTAGAAAATTTTGATTTCGATATTGAATATAAACTAGGATATTTGAATTTTCTTGCTAATGTTGATGATTAAAATCGCAACAATGAATTTTGCCTACAAAGGATTGCTGAAAGCGCTATTATTTAATTATGATAATAATATAATACTAGTAGGTGGGACCTCCTTATAGACTAGAGGAGCAAGGATAGACATGTTACGCTCATATGTCGCTGCTGTTATGATGTTGCCTACACAATCCTACATATTTTTTATGATGCAGTCTTGGTTTCATTTGATGTGATAAATGGGTGGTTGAGGCATTATTGTTAAATGCTGCTGGTATTTACTCGCGATACAGAACAATTCCATGGGTATGAGGATCATGTTGTTTACATGTGCTTTGTTATGTATGTTATAACCTTGACTACTAATTCATACATTGATTACTTATCCATATATATCTTTGCAAAAAAATCAATAAATGGGAACTTGATCAAAACAAAAGGAAAAAAAAACTATGGAAAAGTTCTAAAGCTATGGCAAAAGGATTATGTATAGACCTGTGACAATGGTGGACCTAGCTATTATACTATGTGTTTTGTTAAAGGACTATGCAATTTTTATTAAAAATTGAATGGAGGCACATATAGTAACGTTGATATATGATTATTGTTGGAGTTATGGCATAAGGTTAACGTATATGTCTCGGGTGGTGCACTATGCAATTGATATGATATCATATCTTTACGATAGATATTGCATTGGATTATGCATTGGTTATGGTTGATTTTAATTGTGGATGATATGTTAGTGGGCTGGCTCATACATGAAATTGAATAAGGCCAGGTAAGGAAGCGACGTGCATTTACTGCACGTTATTCCAGACCTCCCTTGAGCCCGTCACCCTAGCATTGTTGCATTGTTGCTCTGTTGGTTGTGAAAGCTCCACGTTTTCATGATTGGAAGGGGAAAACTCAACCAGTTCGTCGTTGAAGCGATTTTCTCATAGATATGGTTCTTAGCTTTCCATCCATGATGGAATCTTTGTATTATGAATCAAATGGTGGCTCAGTAATGCATGGGTTCTGTGTTTTCTTGAGTTTTTGATTGTGTGTAAATATTGTGTTCTGGGTTCTCTGTGATTACTGCGAAATATTGGCATTTGCAAGCGAAGTAATGGGTGCGCATTGGTTATCTTGGTTTTTTATGATGGTTCTTTGTGAAATAATGGTGACATTGGTGCAATGAGCTCTGTGTTTTATGGTTGAAGGGTTTTAACCACCAGGTTGTATTTCAGTGGTTTTCAACTTGTTTCCCTCTCGGTTGTTGTTGTAATGTTTATCCATTTGCAGAGAAACTGTCGACAATTGGTGTGTTTCTTTTGTTTAAACCCTGAACTATTGTTGATGGCCCATTCCTTACTGTCTTTTCACTGAAAGCTTTCCAAAAGTCCAGTCTTGGTTGGCCTCGAATGTTAATGCAGGCCTTTGTATGTATTGAACGGATACGAGTTGCAAAGAGTTTCCACACACCATTCCTCTCATTCCTGCTATAATGATGACTGTTATGTGGCCTCACTGTCAATTTTTTTCAAAAGTTGTTCGACCTCCTGGGTGTTGGAAAGAAAAATTATCTCTCTGTGTTTTTTGAGTACCCATCATTGTTTAAATTAACCCTCTTTGCAAAAAAGTGTTAGTGACATCTGTGTGTGTTTGGATTGATTAGCTCGAATTTCTTTATTCTCCACTCGAGCATTCACTTATGATTCTATCAAGAGCTTGGAGTTATAAGTCGAAGTACTGTGTTTAAAAAAAAGAAAAGAAAAGGAGCATGCCTCACTGCTTTTTCTTTTTCAAGATTATATTGTGGCATGTGGTTGTTAATCGATGGTAAATGGATATGAGGATATGAAATACCATTATCTCTCCGTGTTTTTAAAAGACAAGCATGTTTTCGTTGCTTCTCTGCATTTAATTTTTAAAGAGCCCGACTTGGACTCTGACTTGCCTCTACCCTCCTTAGGCACCTTCTGGGGTTTGTCAAGTTTTGGGTTATTAATTTAATGATTGTGGAAGTTTAAAGGCATGGGATCCCTCCTCTTGGTCGAATCTCTATGTGTCCTCTTTGTGATGAATTCGTTCGAACATAAAGAGAAGTAGGGTTACATACACCCGAGAGCTGTCCTTCTATTTGTTTATGGTCTCGATTACTGTGTTTAATCCCAGCATGATATTGATTGCATTTAAAATTAAGAAGACACCTATGAGTGATTGTTTCACCAAGCACGATCATGGTTTTGTCACAAGTTTAAGAGACTCATGTGTGTCAATTTAGTTCTGTTCATTTCATACATGATATTGTTCTGTGGGTCGTTCCTTTTAAAAGGAAGTCTGTATATACTATTTCACACAGAGATCAAGCTCGTGGTTCCATTTTTTTGGAGTTGACTGTTGTTGTCGATTCAAGATTGTTTCAATGATACGATTGAAGACCTGGGTATGATTGGTTCACTGAGCATGCTCTTAAGTCTGTCCATGATTTTAAAAGGCACCTGTGTATATTTAAATTGGGCCCGATGGTTGATTAGAGGACAATGATTGTTGATTGTTTATCTTTGGTGTATTATTGTTTCATTACCAAAGATGAATGTTGGGCATGGATAACAGAGATCGCTGTGCATGTTTTGTTTATTTTAAAAAGGGAAAGAGAGTAGCATTAGTGCATGCAATACTGATTGAATTGGAAATGTTTGCATAAGTTATAATACACATACTATTATAAATTGAAGATTTATGGGAAATTAAATTTTTATTGAGACAACAAACAGTTTGTATGAAATTGAGGAACAATGAATGTTTTGGTCTTGGAAGTGGATGCTTTTGGATTAAATTTGAAACAAAGTTACGATAATTGATTGATTTAATTTATTTTATGAACAATATCCATCTAATTCCCTTTAATTTTCTCACTTTTTCGCTCATTACAAATCCCCTCACGATCCCAAATTCATTTTGCACGCCATGTTCACTAAAATTAAATTAAAACTTTGTATGACAACGATGAAAATATAACACAAAGATAGATGACAACTGATATGTTTTGGTATAGTTGCACAATCAATTGTTTAATGAATTGTCGAGCAATAATCATGTTCTTACTCACGGTCATGATATCACTTTTTCACTCAATACAATCCCCTCAGATACCCTTGAACCCTATTTCACCCCCTGCTCATTTGAAAATTATTAAATGAATTTTATGGATTGGATTGCAAGGGTCTGATATGATTGCTGAGCAAAACTTTGTTTCATATTAAGAGAATGTCATGTATCGCTTGTCTAAAGAGATAGTTTCTAATAATTGATGCATAACATGATGAGTTTTTTCAGCAGAGGAAGTCATGGCTGAAATAATAGGGGCAACGGAAACTAGAACAGAGGGCCTAGAAGGCCTAGATTCTCAATACATTTCGATGCTGATCCTCAAGAGTTAACCCAACACTTTCAAGCTAGATTTTTCAATTGGATTGGACAAGGGATAGTTAAACCTAGGCTAGAAAGGCCTCCCTTCCAACCCCAACATGTCCCTGGTATCCTTGTGCCCCCTCATGTTTCTTTGCAACCTGAAGTTCCCGAGAATGATGAATGGCAGGAGATTGTTCACCCAGCAGTCTCCCACCATCATGGCTAGCCAAATTTGTCTTTACCTCCTCCTCCTCCACCTGTTAACCCAAATGTTCAAATTTCCTCTGCACACTCACCTGTACAGTCCTCCCACGCAAGCAAAAGACTCAAAACTGAAGCCCATCATATGCATGAAAAAGGAAAAGCTGCAGCTACCCCCTCTCCTTCAAGTGACTCGGCCAAGTTAGTGTCATCCCGCATGCACTTGAGAGATGATTGTTCCCATGTCATCAATGAGATCAAGCCTCAAGGTTCTACCCCCCTAAGGCTAATTCAGGGAAGTCAAAAAGGGATAGCAACAACAAAGGAAAAATTGCCTCTCAAAGTGGCAAATACGATTTTTTATTATGTTTTATAAACGATGCCTAGCGCTTCCTACTCGATAGTGGAATAATGGATTGATGCCTGATTTACTACATTGATTTATTGAGGACAATAGACTGCTAAAAGTTTTTGACAACAAACTATTTTTGGATATTGTGGATATTTACATGTTTTGATATAATTTGAAATATCATTGATATTTAAATTTCAAATAGTGGACATGATTATGGGAGACACAAGGAGGGGTGTGTTTGATTGATTGTTTATTATGTTTATTTTTGTTAAGAAATTAAAAGGAGTCACAAGGGGTCCCACCTACTAGTTATTATTTACTAAAAGACCCTTTATTATTATTATTATTAATTCTTCCCTTCAACTAAAAGTTAGTTGAGTTTAGTTAACTTGACTAAATGAGGTAGTTGAACTACTTCAACTAATTTAGAATGCATAAAAACAAAATGAGAAGGAAGAACAAGGGGAGAATAGAAGGAGAAAACATATTAAGGTTTGCTCTTGAGTTTTATTGAGATAGTTCAGTTTTCATTCATTCTTCAATTCATTAAAAGCCTAATTCTCTTTTATGATAGCAAGGTCCTATTGTAGACAACAAGGTTTAAAGCTGAACCATATCATTCAGATGCTTGTTTCAGAGGTGTTGATCTATCTTTGATAGTTTGTGTAGACTTGTCTATTTATGAATTGAATTTCATGACTGATAAAGGATATTGTGTAGAGTCAAGTGGGCAACAGTTTGTGGAAAACTGATCCAGATTTTAAAGTTCAGTTTTTACTTCTTGTCAGAGTCCTTTTGTATGGTTTTCATCAAGGATATCTAAGTTTGACCTTGGTCCATGCCCCCACAGGGATTTTGTAAAGAGGACGATTCTTTTGATTTCTTGGAATGAAATAAAGCGATTGTTATTCTGTCTCATCTGTGTTAATATGTGACTTGGTATTTTTTTTTTCTTTTGATCTCCACATTTACTTTCGCAATATGATATATTCAGAAAATTGTATAGAAATGTTATTTTTTTCAACAATCATTTATTTAAAAAAATCAACCTAAGTCATTGTAATTAATACTTATGGATTAAGAAACACTTTTTGAGGCTATAAACATAGGGTAACATTCCCGGCTATCTTGCCTTATCCAAGCAAGATTCGAAAATGATTGAGTAAGATAATTTCATATCTTTTCCTCAACATTTATCTGGCGACCATACTGGGGAGATCTTCAATATCTCTCTGGTTGATTATAAGCTTGATTTTCATTGAATATATTTATATTTTTTATATTATTTCTTTGACTGTTTCTTTTCTTCATGATTGTACTTGTTGCAAGGCAGCCCAATATTGAGCCCGGTCTTAAAGATCATACCATCATTGCTTTAACCTTGTTTAGTACCATCTTATAGACCGCTAATACCTAGGTTGAGCTTGAACGCTCATGAACAACAATTGAACAAGACATAAGGGTCCAAGAATGTTGGGAAGCTAGGCAAAGACAACCTAGGAATCAACTTTAGCTTTATTTTTCCTACAATTTTATTCTTCTTTTCATGTCCTTAAACTCTCGTATCTCTAGGAGAAGAAGAGGTTTATCACATGAGATTAATCCTATTGCTGAAATAGGAAGAAGAAACGTTGTTTTCTTAGTCCAACAAAGTACTCTAAGGAGGACTTTTTATGATTCAACCAGTTCGTCTCTCTCTCCCTTACCTATCGTTCACAAGATGGCATCTAGTGGTGGCTCTGGTGGCACTGGAGGTGGTTCTTCATCTCAACCTTCAGCCTCATTAGTGACTGGTAACTTGTATAGTCATCAAGTCCTTGTCCAATCTACCACAAACCCCACCAAATTCATTAAAAAGTATGGGATTTTTCAGTTTGAAGAAGATGCTACAACTACTATGTGGCATTTTTCCTCCCCTCTCAACCTAGCACCTGCTACTCATCCACTTCCTAAATTCAAAGAGCATCTCCCTAGGTTTTTAGGGAATAACACGATCACTATGAATGAACACTTGATGGCATTTTCTAATGCCTGTCACAACATAGGAGCCAATGACAATGATACTTATATGCACTTATTTGTTAATTCCCTTGAAGGAAAGACTGCGGCATATTTCTTTGACCTTCCTCCTAAGATTCTTTCTACTTGGGATGAGTTAGTATATTGGTTCAAGTCTACCTATGGGTAGTCCAAAAGCCCAACCGAGCAGTTATGGGAGTACAATAACATCTCTTATAAGGATGGTGAAACTATCAAGTCTTTCAACTTGCGTTTCACCAAATTATACAACCAAATCCATGAACTCATTCGCCCTCATAACCAAGCCACTTTCATGCATTACTATAATGCTTTGCCTTCCCCCTATTGTTATAGGCTTAAGGAAAAGGCCATTGACAACCTTGGCTCCTCTCTGCATACTTGTTTAGAGTATGAAGAACAACTCGAAAGAACAGGTCTTCCTAAGGGAGACTCAGTTAAACAGACAGATATGTCCGCCCTCTTACAACTTGTACAAGACATGAATAATCGAATGATAGTGTATGAGCGGAAAGGAAATGTCCCCTCTCTTACCCCTGGGGCCTCATCTTCTCCTTCACCACCTTTAAAGAATCTTAATGAAAATAACTTTCAACCTAAAGATATCATGCCTCGTAGTTGGTGTAACGTTTGTGAGGAACACCATGATGAAAGTACATGTGAAGTAAAGAAGAGTGCAAGAGATAAAATCTTTGGTAAAAGACCTGAAACTACTGTTGTTGTCCTAGACTTTGTAGAGCCGGAGGATGTTATGATCATAAATACTAGGAATACATCCTATGCTCCAAAAGGTAAATATGATCCTCCTTGTTCTTTTTCAAGCCCAAGCTCATCTTCACCAGCTGCTACTTTTCAAGTTCCTAAAGCTCCTGACAGTCAAGGAACTACCTCCCCTCTTCCCTCTTCCAAATACAATATTCTCAATCAATTGGATAATATTAAAGCTGATGCTACCCTCCTGGACATGGTTGTCGTCCCTGAGCAACAAAATCATCTGAAATTTTTTATGGAAGGAAAAGATTCCATTGTAGCCAACCTCTCTGAAGAGGTAGATGAAGAGGATTCAACTGTAATTAAAGTAGGTGTACATAACTTTAGGCACCCTGTAAAAAAACCCCCATTTTTTTATTTCTCTAAATATTATGGACAAAATTGCCCATTGTTGTCTCATTGATTGCGGTTCAGGCCCAAGTGTAATGTCAAAGATTATTATGAAAGAGCTAAGCTTGTCTTGTACAAATGAAAACGCCAGAAGCATGCTCTCTTATAATAGTTTACAGCAAACAACCATAGGTGAAATCAAGGATGTGACCTTGGTTTTGTGCACACATCCTGAAATAAGGACAACCCTTAATATTCAGGTAATTGATATGTTAGTGAGTAATTACTCGATCATCTTAGGAAGAGATTGGCAAGCTTTGACGGGTGGATACCTCTCACTCAACGGGACACACTTATCCATTCCTCGGAATGGTAAAACATCATAGTCCTAAGGGAGGGGAGAATTTCACCTTACATAAAAAGCATCCCACAGCCTAATGTGAATTATATCGAGGAGAACCTAGGAGTGTACTCCATCTTCGCTGATGAGGAAAACACTCCCTTGGAACAAATCGACATAGAGGATGGGATGTGGCATATGCACTTTGATGGTTCATTCTCCAATGAAGGAAACATAGCTGGTATAATATTGTACTCTCCTATGGGTAAAATTCATAACGTTTCCTATAGGTTAGAGTTTGCTGGCACAAACAATGTCACTAAATTTGAAGTGTTGTTGCTAGGCATTGAAAATGCCTATAATCTAGGTTGTGGTTGTAGATTTTTAATGACTAAAATCAGCAAACTGAAATTTTGTCAAACACTTAGCAACCTAGAGATAACTATCTTCATAAATTTCAAAAATGCATAAAACCCCCATTCAAAAATTTCCATAAGCAGAAATACACATTGCTAAGCAAAAATATGTAGTGGAAAAACACAGTGGACAACAACCCAATAACACTCGGAAATTTAGGCAAATGGCAGGGAAAACCCCAATGTGGGGAAACCCAACGAGAGAGAGAGAGAGAGAGATCTTATTATTATGCTTCAGGAAAGTACAAAACAACAGGAAATCTACATTTCTAGCCAAGGAATATACCTCACAGCACCAAATCTGTCCCACAGAAATCTGCCTCGTTTTCCATGCCAAAACCGTACCGCTGCCCGACCTCTTTTGCCTCATTTTCCATGCCCACAGTCAAATGTATGGACTATTCTGTACGGCCCAAAAACAACGAACATAAAACATAAATTCACCTTGAAATCTGTGCCTGAAATTTCTCAATTTTCGTGCCAAATCCGTACGATTGTACAGACTCTACGGATTCGTACAGTACGACCTCCCACAACAGAAAAAGTATTTCGGCCAAAAATTCACAGAAAAAAGTTTCTCGGGAATCATGCCCACTTTCCTCGAAAAACGTGCCCTCTTTGCTGCTCACTTTCCTCTCTCAAGCATGCTCAGAAAATCTCTCTAACTCTCCTCTCGATGTGCTCTCAACATCCTCCCGATGTCTTCACAACATGTCTTGCACACTACCCAATGCATTCTTTTATAATCTGAAAATGACTTTTCCCCCCCAAAAGTGTCTTTTCACCTTCCCAACCCTAGATCTAGAGACCAAGATTAGATCTTGCCTTTTTCAAGATCAAGGGTCATGATCCATTCCCTCCAAAATGTTTCATTTAAAATTAAAGTGAATTTCACTTTATTACATAAGTGCTTTATAAAAATAAAGTCACTTTAAAAATAGAAGGTACACTTTATTAAAAAGTCACTTTACTAAAAGAACCACTTAAAACAACTTTATAAAAACTATTACAAAGTCAAGTGCTTTGTAGTGCAAATATTAAGGTAACATCCGCATACAAGACAAAACATGCAGAGTACCTCTCGAGCTAAACAAATCTAACACTCCCTCTTAGCGAGGGAGGTACTTCTGGTATCACCACTAGAATTTGTCTCCATATCATCAGCTGCCATAGCTGCTCCCTTTGTACTAAAAGTATCTGCTCCCTCTGAACATGAAGCCACTACTCCCACTGCACTGGAAGCCTCTGCTGTACCACGAACTGAAGACATGCTCCTAGGAGACTGTACAGTCTCCTGAGCATCCAACTGTGTCGATTCATGTCTGCTGAGTCCCTTGAGAGTCCCGAAAGAAGACTGAGTGCCATGTATCAACTCTCTCTCCCCTGCTACCTGCCAACTCTCCGACATAGAATCTGAGTTCAGAAATCCACTGGACCCCAACACAAGTCTACCCAACAACCTGTACAACCTCTCATACCCGACACCAAGCATCACTGTTGTGTTTGGATTAGCTCCCATACTTGGCCACAATAGAATGCCACTCCAAATCTATCAACCTCCAGAGATGACACTGAGAGTAAGGTAACCATCATCTCTCGAACATAAATACTCTGACAACCTCCAGAAATCCTCCGGACTCTAGCTGGAATCTAACACTTCCAACCCCCTTCAATACAAGTTGTGGGCCGATACCAACACCCACACAACAGTCTGAGTCTGTTTTTGAAAGACTCAAGAACACTAACCTCATCCTTGTCATATGCCGAGAAGCTCCACTGTCCACGAACCACACTTCAATGTCCTCGAACACTAGGCAACCACTGCCCAAGGGACCAGTCATGAGAGAAAACTTCCTCTCATGTCTCTCAACAAACTCTGCAATCTCTGCTGATGCTAACACCTCTGGTTCCAGCTTTTTCTCCTTCTTGTTCGGACACTGACTAGCGTAGTGTCCAGTCTTGTGACATGTAAGGCATCTCACCTTGCTCATGTCCTTCTTCTTGCCTTTTACCACAAGAGCAACATTCTTGTCATCTTTGTCCACCTGACAAAGAACCTTTTCTGCCTTCTTCAAGCAAACACAACAACAAATCACTTGCTATCCCAAGTGCCAAAATGCTACCCACTGAACTTCAAAGCACAAGCTCTGATACCATGTAGATTTTTAATGACTAAAATCAACAAACTGAAATTCTGTCGAACACTTAACAACCTAGAGATATCTGTCTTCATAAATTTCAGAAATGCATAAAACCCACATTCAGAAATTTCCATAGGCAGAAATACACATTGCTAAGCAAAAATATGCAGCAGAAAAACACAGTGGATACCAACCCAATAACACTCAGAAATTTAGGCAAATGCCAGGGAAAATCCCAATGTGGGGAAACCCAACGAGAGAGAGAGAGATCTTATTATTTTGCTTCAGGAAAGTACAAAACAACAACAAATCTACATTTCCAGCCAAGGAAAATACCTCACAACACCAAATCTGTCCCACATAAATCTACCTCATTTTTCGTGCCAAAATTGTACCGCTGTCCAGCCTCTCCTACCTCGTTTTTCATGCCCATAGTCAGTTGTACGAACATCTCCTTACGACCCAAAAACAATGAACATAAAACATAAATCTGCCTCGGAATCTGTGCCAAATCCATACGACTGTATGGACTGTACGGAATCGTACGGACTGTATGCATCCGTACAGTACAGCCTCCCACAACAGAAAAAATATTTCGGCCAAAAATTCACAGAAAAAAGTTTATCTGGAATCGTGCCCACTTTCCTTGAAAAACGTGCCCTCTTTGTTGCTCACTTTCCTGTCTCATGCATGCTCAAAAAATCTCTCTAACTGTCCTTTCGATGTGCTCTCAACATCCTCTCGATGTCTTCACAACATGTCTTGCACACTACCCAATGGATTCTCTTATAATCTGAAAATGGTTTTTCCCCCCCAAAAGTGTCTTTTCACCTTCCCAACCTTAGATCCAAAGGCCAAGATTAGATCTTGCCTTTTTCAAGATCAAGGGTCATAATCCATTCCCTCCAAAATGTCTCATTTAAAATTAAAGTGAATTTCACTTTATTACATAAGTGCTTTATGAAAATAAAGTCACTTTAAAAATAGAAGGTACACTTTATTAAAAAGTCATTTTACTAAAAGAACCACTTAAAACAACTTTATAAAAACTATTACAAAGTCAAGTGCTTGGTAATGCAAATATTAAGGTAACATCCGCATACAAGACAAAACATGCGGAGTACCTCCCGAGCTAAACAAATTAACAGTGGTCACCTTACAGTTTTTGGGGATTCCGAACTTGTTGTAAACCTTGTACATAAGATATATTCTCCTACCAACAAGTTAATGAAACGTTACACCCAAACTATTTGGGCACTTATCTCGAACTTGCTATCTTTCAACATCTCTCATGTTAAAAGGGAATTGAATTCAGTGGCTGACATGTTAGTTGTTTTTGTAGCCTCTCCTACTCGACAACTTCTGCCACAAAGACTTGATTGAACCTTTCAATCTTTTTATTGTTCGCATATCCCTGACAATATAGAGTCATGGCAGGTCTTCCCTAGTGATGAGAGCATCTGTGCTTTCATTCAAAATGAACCTTATAATCCTAAGGAAATCATATCCATGGAAGATAACAAAATTTCCAAGGGCTTGACTCCTCTAGAAAGTTCATTTTCATCGAGTGATGTAGGCAACAAAGAAAAACATAAATAAGAGGAGTCGAAAATGAAAGTGGGTGAAACCATTTCCTTGAACATTGGAACACCCGAGTCTCCAAAGAACGTTAAAATAGGTGCCCAATGTTCTGATGAAGAAAAATTGAAGTTCACTAAGTTTCTTGGTGAATTTCAAGATGTTTTTTCTTGGTCTTATGAGGATCTTCGTGGTTTTGATCCTACTATTATACAACATGCCATCCCTATCAAGGAAGGCATAAAACTAGTTAGGAAAAAACAAAGACCCATTAACCCTGCACTGGAAGCAACTATTTGGAAGGAGTTGGAAAAACTCTTGAAGGCTGGGATAATTTTCCCTGTTAAGTATTCTGAGTGGGTTTCTAATTTGGTTCCTGTTCGAAAAACTAAAGGTTAGATCAGATTATGCATTGATTTTCGCGCATTGAATAGGGCCATTGTTAAAGAACATTTTCCTCTCCCTAATATGGAAATGATTTTGCAGCAAGTTGCAGGGTCACAAATGATGTCCTTACTTGACTATTTTTCTGGTTACAATCAAATCAAGGTGAAAAGGACAGATAAATATAAAACCACTTTTATTACTCGTTGGGGCAATTTTTATTATGAACATATGCCTTTTGGCTTATCTAATGTAGGTGCCACTTTTCAAAAAGCTATGCAAATAGATTTTGATGATTTGATTGGTAAAATTATTCAAATTTATCTTGATGACTTAACTGTATATTCTAAAAATCGATTAGATCATTTCGGTCATCTTAGAAAGATTCTCATGCGATGCAGGAAATTTGGCATTTCTTTAAATCCTTCTAAGTCTATTTTCGACGTTACCAAGGGCAAGCTCCTTGGACACATTGTCTCGGATTCAGGAATAAGCATAGATCCCGAAAGGATTGCTGCTATCCTAAATCTTCTTGCTCCTACTTCCAAGAAGGAGGTTCAAGCCTTTATGGGTGTTATTAACTTTCTTCGTAGGTTTGTTCCTGATTTTGTTGTAATGGTCAAGCCAATTCACAATCTCCTTAAGCAAGATTGTTCCTTTTCTTGGACAGACGACGTCGAAAATTCTTTCATAGGGATCAAGAAGGTAATAAGTTCCACACCAGTTTTGGCGAAGCCAGATTTTGAGAAAGAATTTATGATATATACTAATGCCATAGAGGAAGCAGTTTTTGCTATCCTCCTGCAAGGTGATGATCAAGGTAATGAAAAATCAGTGGCTTACATGAGGCAAAGCTTGTCAGATGATGAGTTTCAATATTCTTTTATTGAAAAGCATGCTTTCGCTCTTGTTAAAGCTGTTGAAAAATTTCGCCACTTCATCTTAGGTAAGCATATGCTGGTAAAAGTCCCTTTACATGGTGTCAAGTTTTTACTCTCACCGACTTATCTTTCAGGAAATCTTGCACATTGGCTTGCCAAGATTCAGGAGCATGATCTAACTATCATGACTTCTAAAACTATCAAGGGACGTGACTTGGCCCTTCACTTATCTCAGCATGCTGAAATGAGTGAAGAAATTGACGAACAAGATAGCTCTCTATCAACATTGTTTTACATTGACAATCAAATCCTTCCTATGTCTGAACATCTTTGGTATAAAGATCTGGTATATTACTTGAAAAATCAAAGATGCCCAGATAACTTAGATACTCATCAAAGAAGAAGGCTCTGCCTTGAATCTGCTAGATACGTCATTATAGGAGACTTATTGTTTAGAAGATTTGCTGATGGTATGTTACTTCGCTGTGTGAATAATGAGGAACCACATAAATTGTTGCAAGAGACTCATGGTTCTTCGAATTCTGTTATTCATGTAGGAGGTCATTTTTCTGCTAAAACCACTACTTTTAAGATTATCAGGAAAGGGTACTATTTGCCTTCAATCTTTCGTGATTCTTATAATTTTTTGAGATCTTGTGACAAGTGCCATAAGTTCACTGGGAAAGAACGTCTTTCTTCTATGCCTTTACAACCTTTCCTCCCTGACTTTCCTTTTTCAAAATGGGGTTTGGACTTTATTAGTCCTATTAATCTTCCATCTTCAGCAGGGCAAGTTTTTAACTTGACAACTAAAAACTATTTTACAAAATGCACTAAAGTTGTCCCGCTTAAGCATTTGCAGGATGAGTAGGTGATTTCTTTTCTTGAAACTATTTTTTTTCCAGATTTGGACTTCCTTTGGAAATTATTACAGACAATGGTCCTGCCTTTATTTCTGATAAGCTGACCCAATTTTTAGCTAAATTGGGGGTTAAAATTTTTACCTCATCAACTTATTATTCCCAAGGTAATGGGCAGGCTGAGTCTACAAACAAGAATCTGGTTAGAATTATCAAGAGGCTCATTGAAGATAATCCTCGTCAATGACACACTCTCCTCACTTACGCCCTTTGGGCAGATCACACTACTACCAAGGTGAGCACTGGTTGCACTCCTTTCCATCTTGTTTATGGTCAAGAAGCCATTCTGCCTACCGAGACAGAACTTTCCTCTCTAAGGTTAATGCTACAGGTTGAAGAATTAAATTCTTTTGATGTTTCTCAAAGAATGAATGCACTTTTGGCTTTAGAGGAGCAAAGGACGTTTTCCTTGGATAATATAAAGAGAAGACAACAGACTGTTAAAATGTATTTCAACAAAAGTGTCAAGGCTGTCAAATTTAAAGTTAATGAGAAGGTACTACTGTGGGATTCAACTCAGGCTGATAGAGGAAAGCATTCAAAGTTCCAAAAATTATGGCTAGGTCCTTTTAAGATCGCTTTTGTCCTGGGCACAAATTCTTACATCCTAAAGGACTTACAAGAGCGATTGTTTTCCTACAACACTAACGATTCCCACTTAAAACACTATGTGGAACCAACTTAAAAGTTTTAACGATGTATGGAATGTTTTTTGTATTATTGTTTGTTTTATTTGCTTCAATTTTATATTTTTGTTATTGCATTTATGCTTATTTCAATTCTGCTGTCTCATTTCTGATATGTCATTTTCTTGCTATTATGTTTTTATTTGACTTCATTTCTTGTCAAAATAGAATGTTGGATTAGTGTTGCCACAACGACGCTATTCTACAAATTATTTTTAATCAATAACAATCAAGTTACACAACTGTCATGATGTTCCCCTTGAAAGCATCATTGAAATTTTTTGTTTTATGAGATAGTTAGTTTTATCCCTCTTCTACTTTCCTTTTCTTCCATCTGCTTCAAGATTCAAAAGAGCATATAAAAAAAAAATTCTCCTTGAAGTCAAGAACACTTTACTATGATTAATTGAATGATTGTGCTTATAGGGATAAACCCCTTCATACTTAACACTTTCCATGAGTTATTCCCAAATTCCCGGTCATTTTTCCCTTAAATCTGCTCACTTCCTCCTGTTGCATAATCATTTTGATGTATACCTTCTTGATATGATGTTACATGGTCTGCAAAACTAGACATATTGAGTTCTTAATCTGTTAGAAACATATTTCCCTGTGGAGTCGCCAGTTTGTTGACGATTAAAATCACAACGATGAATTCCACCCGCAAAGGATTGCTAAAAGCACTATTATTTAATTAATCCTTTGCACTGTCTGTTTCAGTATAAAACTTTTGCCCATGCTTATCTTTTATGTTTTCATGTTTGAATTGTGTAAAGTCTGCCTGAACATACAAATAATCAACTTAATTTTAAAGGAGACTAATTTAACAATTACTTAAGAAATCAACAGTCACAGCGTCTCCTGACGCACTTAAGGGATTCAACATCAGGGATATGTAAGTGTGATAAGAAATGTTCGTGAAAACCAATACCGCCGAAGACCGATCTTCATCGGCGTCAGTGGATGAAAGTCCCTCTCTTTTTGCGAATGAGCTTCAGTAAGAATATCGCCAAAGACCGATTCGTCCGACATCGGCATAAAACATGAGAAGAGTAAGCATCACGCAAGGAGAAGAGTGGTACCGCTGATCGCCGACTCCTAAAACGATTTCGGTGTTGGAGATTTATAAATATGATAACCCGCCAAGAAGCTACGCTCTTAAACTTTCCCCGATCCTTGATACCATCGGCGTCGGGAGTGTTTACCAGGAGCACATTATTGAAAATATACACAAAGATAGTAGCTGATCCCCGATCTATACACCCAAGAGACATGATGTGATGAGATGTTTTAGCCCTTAGATATGTTAGGTATGACACATTTAAAGTGTTAGTTGATTCGCAGATCGTGCATTAGTTGTTGTTTCGTGCGCAAATCAAAAGGGACCATTTAAGCCTGCCGATACAATGCACCTCCCTCCGCACCTCTGCTATTAACCGAGTTAGAATTTATTTGCAGAGATCCGACGATAGTTTGTTTTGAATTAATTCCATTACTTGCATTAACTAATTGATACGACTAATAGGCCCCTCCCATTATATTATTTTGAGTTATTCTGTATGAACCTATTCTACACGGCAAGGAGTTCAGAACGCACAGAAGAGCGAGGCTAACAATTCAAAGAAGGCGTCCAAGGTTAAGTGAGTATTAGACAACTATCTTAGAAATCATTATAGGTATGTATCTGCTTGTGGTATTTTATGCTTCATTTTATATGTTCCCACCCAACGCTGCTTTGTACACTTGTTTAAAGGGCCGTTTAAATTGCAGGAACAATGCCTCCAAAGAAACTCTCCACCAAGAAATCCCTAAGAGCACCAAAGTTGCAAGAACCAGAAGCAGGAGAGGGCCCCTCCCCAGTAGTTGCAAGGAAATTAGAATTCCCTCCAAAGCTGGTGCCCGTCATTAAGACAACCACCAAGAAGGACTTTGTCCAGCCCCTGACCTTTGGAGACACAAAGGCGAACATTGGAGCCAAAGTAGCAGTCCCTCGCTGGGAAGAATTGTTCAATAAAATCAAGAGGGAAGAACCCCTCGAGTATACCCTGCACAAAGACCTTGATACAAGAAGACTCGATGATGATGTCCTCCCAAACATCTGTAAGGCTTATCTACACATGGTGGCAAGCCGGACTCCGGTGTTCCCTTGCATTGAGCTCCTAAAGTGGCTCATAGACCACACCGATGCACAAAAATGTTTGATTAACGACGATAACGACGAATGCATCGGGGTTTTCTTGCCTTTAGAGGTCCAGAGTTACTACAAGCTTAGGGAGCCGGAAGAAAAGTTGAGCATTGATTTCATTGTAAGTTTCTATGCAGCACATGACACCAGCAAAATCATGGCATCATGGTGGAGGGAAGACAAAAAATTCACGAACCGGACTGTCGGCTGGTATCCGATGACCAATTAAGGGAACCATAAATATACCTAATGGATCTTATTTGCAGATTGCATGGGGAGAAAGATTGTTCCCATTTTTTAGAGTCTTGGATGCCTCTAGCTTATACAGTGGCCATTTCAGGCACGAGCTTCAATTGGGGTGCCATCATCTCCAAATAGTTGAGTACCTGTATATGACAAGCCCAGACACCGAAAGAAGGAGAAACCTCTACTTCTATATGGCCTCGTATCTGTTGGACGTCATCTGTGCCAGGAATGTTTTTTCTGGAATGAACTTAAACTGGCACTCCTCTGAATTCCAAATCCATGTATACTTCAACATCTTATGGGAAAATAGGTACAAAAAATCCTATTCTCTTATCTGTGACTAGTTTATCACACACATTCATTCTTTGTTGTTCAAGAAAGAGTGCCCAAGGCTGTCGGATGAAGCAAAAAATGTTATATCGAAAGTAGGTCACTAGTATCTAGATGAACGCAAAACCTACATCAAGGTTTTCGACACCACATGGGCACCCCATTTGTTACCCATATATGTTCCCGATTGACTAGTGTTAGGGGAAATTTTCTATCGACCCATTCTGCAAGGATATAATGCCACTTTAGTAAAAGATAAGAAGTGGGCCTTCATACCTTATGTGTTTCATATTAGCTTCTACATGGTCAAAGATACCTCACATGCTAAGCAAGAAGGGCTAAGCCAATTGGAATTCCGGTTCAAAACTGGTCGTTTTCGCAAACACAATCCCAAGGTCCTGGTCCTACAACACGCATCGCAGGTATCATCATGTTGGCCTTATTTCCATGACAATTTTGAAGATGAAATTTTCACTGAAAATGCTCAAGACTGGAATGAGGTGGCAGTAAGGATGGTTGATCCTCGAACAACCAGGTTCAAGGCCATGAGTTGGGAAGAGCAAGCGACGTCCTTGGAGAGGAGAGTTCAAGAGATTCTCAGGAACTGGGAAGGAATGATATCATCTGAGACGGGTGAAGCAATGGGAAATCCCCAAGAAAACATCGAAGTGGCAGAGGATTATTAGGAATCCCCAGTACAAACTAGGGATTTCCCTGAAACTCAACTTACACAGGGGATGCGTGAAATTTTGTGGCAGCAAAGCCAGCTGCTAATGAAGTCGATGCAGGATGATCCATACCTCATCATAACACCCGCGCTTCCAACTGGTATCCGAGAAGGCAGCACGACGGAGCCAAGCGACCCTGGTTCCATAATTCCCAGTAACACCAACAGGTCAGGCAACCCTGAATCCACAACATTGCCGGTCAATCCCCAGGTGGGCAGGACAATTCAACTAGAGATAGGTCGGGTGTCGATAGAAACACAAGTGCTTAATCCCCTGAAAAACCTTATACATATATATAGCAACGATGAGAGATTAGAGTCATCTCACGACACCCCTGTGCGTGTCCAAGAGGAAAAAGTTCCTGAGAAGACTTCTTCCCCTAAGCACGAAGTTTAAGACAAGGAGGTCTCGCAAGAGGAAACAAAATCTAAAAGTGGCCTCGACACAAAGGGACCTAATGCATCGGAAACCGAAGCAGATCTGGAGGACAAGCCCGAATCAGAGGAATCAAAGAAAGAATCCCCACAAAAGGGAATCAATGGTTCGGTGGCCAACGAACAAGTAAGTCATGATTCTGTTCCCGACATCTCTATTCTGCCCAATACTCAAATCCTTGACGAGAAACAAGTAAAAGTCAGGCCCACGAAGCACATCGAGGAAGTTCAAGAGCCCAATATTGCACAAATATACACCACCGGTAGCCTAGGAAACATGCTCACATTGGGTGATCAACAGATACCAGAGCCGGTAGATGAGGTAGCATATATCTATGCGATATCCTACGATCAAAAGAGAAAGGCCATCGTTCAAAGGACTACAAAGAAAAGAAGGATCACGTTGGATCACTCCATCTTGGTTACTACAGAGGAGAACTTAATCAACATAGCAGACGCCTGGACGACTAAACTGATCTGCGTGGGAAAGGCCCTCTCGGATGCCACCTTGGATAGAGCTAGGAGAGATGAAAAGGAACTAGCCGCCGCCCTAAAGGAGCTCAAACACTTGCGTCATCTGAACGAATACTATAGAGGCACCAGGCAGACAGTTGTGTATCTGAAAAGTGAGTTTGAAGAAGTTTATGACGAGTTCAAAAAGGAAAGACACATGGTAACCGTGAACATGGATGAGTTCCAGGAGGACTCTCTCATGGCACTCGTGACATACAAGGAGATGGAGCGATGGTATGAAAGGGCATAGTAAGTGGTAGAAAGACTCAAGTACATCGAGGTAGTCTAGCAGGGCCGAGACAAGGAAAAACATGGCATTTGGACGATGGGCAAAGGTAGTCTTAATTGCATGAAGTGATCAGGCGAGTACTGGGCTAAGATGTCTAGGGACCCACACTAAGAGATCCAAGAGCAATGGACCAAATGCAAGAAGAACTAGAATAAAATTAACAAAATAATGAAGGATTTCGGGCTCCTCGAGTTCGACACCCTCGACAAATTTGTCGACTTAAGCTACATAGTCAAATTTCATGCCAAACAAGACTCACTATGGACTGAAGATCTCGCAAAGATGAATGATGCGAGGCTAGGGAAAGTGCAATGATTCACAGAACCTCTGATCAGGGCCTGAATCATGCTACAACAGTTGAACTCTAGTCTCGTAAAGTACTGGGCGCATGCAGTAGACATTAGGGGAATATATGCGGCTCTGATGGAACAACACAGGTTTCCATGGGCCTAAACTTGTGAAGAACTGTTTATCCCTTTCCAAGAAATATCTTGGGTTGAAAGTTAAATAAACTGTTAGAAGATAACGCCACATGGTGTTTTTTGCTTTGCTTAAACTGTGCTTAGCCGTTAATTTCAGTTAAATTTTATATTATAAATAAATACATTGACCAATTAGTAAAAGGTTGATGGTTGTTGTAAGAACTCTTTCTTTTTGGTTGTTAAGAATTATTTTGAACCTACTATGAATGGATGAGTCCTTCTGGCCCAAAGACAAACTATTTTCATCAGATGCATGTGATTGGACTTGGAGAAGAACTACTTCCTATCCTGTTTCATGAGTGATGCAGTAACGAGTAAGAGCAATTAATTATGTTGTCAAGTTATCTGGTGCAATGTTTTGATGTTCTTTGCTTTAATGATCAAGATAAATCATTGTGTTATTATGTGATGAATGGTTATGGTAGATGAATTATTTTTCTTGCCATTATCTTATTACATATGTGATTTCTTTCTGATAATTAGTTTCTCAAACAATAATTGGATGCTCACATGGTTAATGTATTAGTACTAGGCCTGTGGTATAGAATCATTGTCTGCGTGTTTGAGCAAAGGGTTATTCCAAGATCATCCTCTTCCCCAGTAGTTAAAAATTAATCCTGTGTGTTGTCAAGTTGGTTTATACTGGCTTGCATCTCACATACCAGCCCCACCCAAGAGAAAATACAGAAGAAAATAGTCCTAACTGAAGGAAGAGCCTTCACAAGAAAACACAAATCTCATCGATAAATTGGCCGGATCGCAAGATCTGGAGAATCATTCCATCTTCAAACGCTTCAGAGTCTAATTGGGCCTTGGTGGCGGGTTTGGTTCCTACAGTTGAGTCAAGGTATTTAAGACCCATCAACACACACTAATCTAGCTTTGTTTTTTTATAATTTCTCCATTTTTATTTAGTTTGTTCTTGAATATCCACTTGGTTCCTATCACATTCTTGTCCTTGGGTCTTGGAACACGTTCCCAAGTCTGATTCTTCTCTATTTGGTCGAGTTCTTCATTCATTGATTTTATCCAATATTTACTTTTGATAGCTTCTTTAACTGACTTAGGTTCTATTAGGGATAACATTGCTTGTTTAGAGTCAAAAGCAAGTTTCCTTCTTGTTTCCACTCCTGCACTTTTATCTCCAATAATCTGGCTTTTAGGATGATTCTTTTGAACTCTTTTTGATGGAGATTTTGGCAAGGGCGTTTCTTCATTGTCTTCTTCATCAGTATGTGGTTCATTTTCCTATGTTTCATCATTATCATCTTCTTACTGAGATTCTACATCATCATCTTCCTATTGAGATTTTGCATCATCATCTTCTTGTTGAGATTTTTTTTATCAATGCCTTGGGATATGCTCTTCTTTAGATCATCTATATTTACATTGGCACTTTCTACTATATTTAGTTGTCTAATATTATAACATTTGTATGCTTTCTTATTAGATGAATATCCTAATAATATTCCTTCATCAGATCTTGCATCAAACTTTCCTAGGTTATCTTCATCATTATTTGTGTAACATTTACTTCCAAATGTTCTAATGCGTTTTACAGAAGCTGGCCTTCCAAACCATAGTTCATAAGGGGTTTTGTCATGGTTGGGTCTCAACTGATATCTATTAAGTATGTGGAGTGTTGTGTAGATTGCATCTCTTCAGAATTTGTCTGAAAGCTTGGCTTCATTTAGCATGGTTCTTGCAGCTTCTTGAAGTGTTTTGTTTTTCCTTACTACCACTCCATTCTGTTGAGGAGTCCTGGGAGTTGAAAACTTTGTTTTGATACCATTATTTTCAAAGAATTGAATGAAATCTTTATAGGTGAATTCTCCTCCATTTTCTGATCTCAGACATTTAATTTTGATATCTGTTTCATTTTCTACAAGGGCTTTGTATATTTTAAATTTCTCAAAGGCTTTTGATTTTTCTTTTAGAAAGAATACCCAGGTCAATCTTGTATAATCATCAACAATCAACATAAATAGTGTTCACCATAAGTACTTTTGGTTCTGGTTGGTCCACATAGATCTATATGAATAATCTCCAATGGTTTTGTTGTGGAATGCTCTTTTGTTTTGAATCTAACTCTTGTTTGTTTTCCTATTTGACAATGTTTACAAATAGAATCTGAAGGCTTAATCACTTTTGGCAGGTCCCTAACTACCTTTTTCTCGTTGGCTTTGATCAAGTTGTCAAAGCTTAGATGTCCCAAACTTTTGTTCCATATCCAACTTTCATTTACTTGGCTTAAACAACATTTTTCTTCTTCATCTATATTAAGGATGTACACATTGCTAGATATTCTTGGTGCAACTGCCACTAGCTTTCCAGTGTCCCTTTTTCTGATCTCACATTTATGAGAATCAAAAGTAAGTATGTGACCTTGATCACTTGTCTGACTTACACTTAGGAGGCTTGGTTTGATATTTTCTACCAAAAGTGCATCTTCTGCTTTGGTTTTATTATTTCCTAAACTAACAGTGCCTTTTCCCAGTATCTTGGCTGACATGTTATCTCCAAAAGTTACTTTTCCTTTTCTTTTCTTATTTAACTTGAGAAATTTACTTTGATATGCAGTCATGTGTTTGGAACAACCACTATCTATATGTCGCTTTCATCCTTGATTTTTTTCATATAAGGCTACATTTCACTTTGTTTGCTTTTTCTCCCATGCTTTTTTATTATGGGAAATATTTGTCTTTTCATCAGATTTTGGCAATCTACACTCACTAGTTTTATGACCATAGTTCTTGCATTTTTGGCATTCACTATTGAATTCTTTCAAAGGAGAAAATGAGTTACAGTTTCTTTTCTCTGTATTGTACTTATTGTTCTTATATCTTTGGACATTTTTACGATTGTATTTTCCATAATGTAATATACCAGATATAAAAAGTATGCAGAATAGAAATAAAATGCTAGAAATGGCAGAATAACAGTAATATAACCAACATAATCTCCACAATAACATAGAAATGATATAAGAACAAGAAAAAAAAACACTTTGATTCAGAAAGCAATGTTCATGGGCCTCTTCGAGGGGGCAACCTCTAGTCGAGCAACGCTCTATTACAATAATCTCCAAGCTAGGGTTTTCATACCCTCGACCCTTATTTATACTAAATATGTCTATCAAGAGAAGCATCTAGAGGAAGATCCTTCTAGAAGCAGAAGCTTCTATTAGGTCTTCTTACATCCGCCTTATTCTATTTTATTGAAAGGCCTTATTAATATTGACCTTTATTACATCCAAATATATTGATTTACCTATGTGTGGGTTAGGACCCTAACATGTCCGCCCCCTTAAAAACAACCTTGTCCTCAAGGCTTGAGATGTGGAAACTGTTGCAGAATGGTAGTTGGTTCCCACGTGGCATCTGCTGGAGTTGTATCTTTCCACTGGACTAGCACTTCCTTGATGGTTCTTTGACACAGGCGATGCTCCCGCTGGTCCAAAACTGCATCTAAATGTAGCCAAATGGATACTTCTTCAGCTAACTCGGGAAGGTTGGTTTGAATTTGGCACTTAGTTCCAATCACCTTCTTTAAGCATGAAACATGAAAAACAGGATGTAGCTTCGACTGACTGGGCAGAGCTAACTGATAGGCAACTTGTCCCACATGCTTGAGAACTGTATAGGGACCATAAAATTTGGATGCTAGATTTTGACAATGCTCAGCCTTGAGGGAAGTTTGCTTGTATGGTTGCAATCACAGAAACACCTGACCCCCTTATGCAAATTGGCGTTCAGAGCGACCTTGATCTGCTTGTTGCTTCATGCGATTTTGTTCCATGACCAAGTTCTCTTTAAGGGTATGAAGAATATCCTCTCAAACTGTAAGTGTTTGGTCAACTGCCTGGACCTTCAAGGTACCCGGCAAGTATGAGAGAACTGAAGGTGGATTCTATCCATATACCGCTTCAAAAGGAGTCATGCATGTAGCTATATGGTAGGAAGTGTTGTAACACCATTCAACTAGGGGTAACCATTGAGCCCACTGATTTTTCTTTTCAGAGGAAAAACACCTCGAATATGTTTCCAAACACTTGTTGACAACTTCCGTTTGACCATCAGTCTGGGGATGATAAGCTGTGCTGAGATGCAATTGGGTGCCTTGTAGCTTAAACAGTTCTTGCCAAAAATTGCTTGTGAAAGTTGGGTCACGATAAAAAACAATAGAGTGTGGCATGCCATGAAGCTTGAAGACCTGGTCCATGAAAATTTGAACCACCATGGATGCAGTAAATGGGTGTTGAAGAGCGCAGAAATGAGCATACTTGGAAAGGCAATCCATAACCACCATTATGACTGATTTATTTCCCAATTTGGGTAAGCCGGTAATAAAGTCCATAGAGATATCCTTCCAAATAGCAGGTGGAATCGGAAGCGGTTGTAGTGTGCCCGGAGATTTGACTGTCTTTCCCTTGTTGCATTGACAGACCTCACATTCAATGACAAAATTACAGATGTCCTTCATACCATCCCAGAAAAAAAACATTTGACCTTGTCATAGGTTTTGGTGAACCCGGAGTGCCCTGTTGTGGGTGTAGCATGAAGCTCAGAAAGTACCATGGATTTAAGCTTTGATTGTTTACTTAAATACAACCGGCCTTTGTATCAAAGCTCATCCTAGAGCTAAGAGTACCCTGGGAGAGCTGGAGCATTGGTCTGCAATTGCTGGATCAGATGCGAACTTTTGGGATCTTGTAGCCATTCCTGGCGAACAACTTGGAGCCAATCTGGTACAATGAAGGAAAGAGAAAAAAGGGATCCTTCTTCTTCATATTTTCGGGATAGTGCATCCACCACCACATTGTCTTTTCCCTTCTTGTAAATGATCTCATAATCATATCCAAAGAGTTTAGTCACCCATTTTTGTTGCTCCGCGGAGGAAATGCGTTGTTCCAGAAAGTACTTGAGGCTTTGATGGTCTGTCTTAATTTGGAAACGTTGCCCCAAGAGATAAGGGCACCATAGATCAACGACATGCAGAATAACCAACATTTCCTTTTCATAGATGGGTTTGCCCAGATTCCTTTAAGATAGTTGCTTGCTGGTGAAGGCCAAAGGTCTACCCTCTTGCATAAGGACAACACCGATTCCTTTCCCTGAGGCATCAAATTCCAACACAAAGGTCTTTGTGAAATCAGGAAGGGCCAGAACCAGAGTGGTGCACATGGCCGTCTTCAAGGTTTGAAAAGCTTGAGCAGCGGCTGGAGTCCAAGTGAAAGAGTTCTTTTTGAGGAGAGCAGTGAGAGGTGCTGCAATCTTTCCATAATTCTTAACAAATTTGCGATAATACCCTGTTAAGCCCAGAAATCCACGCAAGCTTTTGAGAGTCTTTGGGTGCGGCCAGTCTTGCATAGCTTCAATCTTTTTTGGATCCACCCTGATTCCATCGTTGCCAACCAGATGACCTAAGTATTCTAATTTTGAGGCACCAAAAGCACATTTAGACTATTTCAGGAAAAGTTGGTGCTGAGAGAGTAGATGGAGAACTCGATCCACATGAGTAAGATGGTCTGTCCAGGTTTTTCTATAGATGAGGATATCATCAAAGAAAACTAAGACAAAATGATGGAGAAAGGGATGAAAGACATGATTCATGAGGCTTTGGAAGGTGGAGGGGGCATTACACAAGCCAAAGGGCATGACCAAAAACTCATAGTGGCTCTCATGAGTTCGAAAGGCCG
>JASDQU010737653.1:190063-203186 GCA_032191745.1 Picea mariana
TGCAATGTACTGCCTTATGTCCAAAATTATTGCAAGAGTAACAATATCCAATAAATAGATATTTTGGGGGATTCCTTCTGATGATTGTATTTTTCTTGTCATATTTTACTCTAGTAGGGAGTATTGATTTATGTTTATGTGTAACAATTTTCAATGGTATCATTCTTTCCTTATTATCTTAACAAATTTTTCAGAGCGTTTGCCTAACTGATTGGTTTCTTGACATATCATTGTGATGCAGAAGTTGAGTCTTGGGTGTATCCCAAACTAGTATTGTTGTTTGGTGACCTTTGACTACTGAGAATTTCATCCAAGATTTTTGAACTATTTCCAAATTTCGATCCCTTCTTTTCTTTCTCAATTTCACTTTTTAGTAGCTTAATCTCAGCTTCCAGTTTCTCAGATACTTGTTTTTTATCATTGATTTGTTGTAAAATGACTTCTTCAATTTTATTAGCTTATGGGCGCTGGGACTTCAAATCATTGATGGTATGCATTGACTCTTTGATGGTTTTGGAAACTTCTCTCTCTCTTGATTTAGTAGCTTCTATAATCTCTAGAAGCTCTTCCCTTAGTACCCTGTTTTGTTTTTTAGTTTTTCTTAGTTCTTCAATTATACTAAGGATTTATTCTTCGAAAACCACTTCTTCTTCATCTTCTGAATGTTTATCATCTTGTGTTTTTATTCCCAAAAATAGTATCTCTAGTTTGTCTTCTTCATTTTCTTCTGATGAACTATTGTCTTCTTGGGTAAAGGACGTTTTATTTTTCTTGTAGAACTTATTTTTATTATTAGTGTTGATTTTCTTCTTATTTTTGAAGGTTCTTTCATCATCACTTTCTTCCTGCTTAGGATAGGGACATTTACTGGCAAAGTGTCCAATTTTTCCATAGTTGAAACATATAAGAGGAATATTTCCTTTGTATTTCCCTTTCTCTTTCTTGAGTTTCTTTATGAAGTTGGCAATTTCCTCATCAGATATATCTGATAAATCATCATGGGTATTTTTCTCCTGCCTCATCTTTGTTTTAGATGCTTTAAAGGTTGTTTCTCTTTTTGATGATTTATCATTCCCTGTTCTCATTTCATATGCTGTAAAAATTCTATGAAGTTGATCAACTGTGAGTGTGTTAAGATTAGGCCTATATTCAATTGTAGAAATCTTGGAATCATATCTCATAGGTAATGAACTTAGTATATTTTGCACAATGGGTTTAGCTATAAGTTCTTCTCCTGCTGCTCTGATTGAATTAACCACTTCATCTACCCTATGAAGTTATTCAACAATGTTCTCTTCTTCTTTCATTTTCAGATTTTCAAACTAAGTTCTATAGGTCTGTAGTTTGGATTCTCTGAATTTGTTATATACTTCATATACCACCTCCAACTTGTCCCAGATTTATTTGGTTGACTTACAATACATAACCTTCACACATATAGAATTTTTCAACCCTCCAAGAATTGCATCAACTGCTCTTGAGTTTTCATTGCAGATTTTCTTTCCTACAACATCTTTGGGTGGAGTAGTTGGTGCAGTGTAACCATATAAAACAGATTGCCAGATATCAAAACCAAGAGCCAACAATAAGTTTTTCATTCTTATTTTCCATATAGCATGACCACCTCCATTGAAAGATGGTGCTTTGTTGTTAGACATTCCCTCTTGTTGATCCATCTTCAGGATCTACCTTCCAGTTGTTTAGACTATGATGAAGGCACCTGCTCTAATACTAATTGTTGGAATAGTGAGAGGGGGCGGTGAATCAACATTACCCTTTTTCAACAATTATCAACTACTTTTATATTTTGTTAATTACCACAATAGATCAACAATGGACTTGTTCGTAAAATCAATTATATAGATATAATTAATAGGAATTACAAGGATTTATGAAGAATAGTTAAGGACACCAATCCTTTTTAGAGCACCAACTCTAGGAGACACAAATCCGCTTCTTCAGGGCACCAACCCTAGGAAGCACCAACTCCCTTATTTAGGGCTCCAACTCTAGGAAGCACCAACTCCCTTGTCTTCATGGCACCAACCCAGGAAGCACCAACTTCCTTAAATTACACTTACATAGTAATGGATATGAATCCTTTTGTTATCCTCCCTTCCACCATCACTTCATTAGAATCATCAGTTCTCCTTCTTGGACTCTGCTTCTGTTTTGATCTTCTGATCTGGACTTCAGACACGACTTCTTCTCACCATTCTTTCTCGCTTATATAATCTTCCAACTAGTGTGAGATATTGAGCATTGTGTCCCTTTGTTTGGACCATCACACCTCTTCATTTTAAATTAACAATAATATATATTATTATTCAAACATTATCGTGAAGGATTTCAATTTAGTGAGAGTGATTTTCATAAATCGTTCAAAGATATGGATCGATTTCTTATAACTCGATTTCAGATCTCTGCAAATATTGCAGAAATCAAATTCTGTAGAGGCGCTTCCTTCAAACCATTTACATGTGACCATATGCGCAAAACCACAGGATTTATTAATTTAAGTGATGTTCCCAACACCTCACGGATTATGTGTTCGTAACCCGTGACCGGGGGCTGGAACCTGGTCCTCCGGACTTCAGCCTTCAGGCGAATTCTCTCACAAGGATTGATCCGATGGTTGGCATGATTTCTGGAACCAAATCAACGGTATAGATCCAATCCTTACTTATCCTTCCACTGCTTAGTCCAACGACTATTACTTAATCAAAGGTTGAGATGGACGGTTCTTGTTTACTCTGGAACTTCGTTGTTTCGAGACTCCGGCCTTTATAGTCTTCCAACTCTCCCAGAGTGCATTTCGCCAAAGTATGTATGCTATATCGGATGGTCAATATTCAATATTCTATTAGATGGATGATCTAGGATTATCAAGGGATTTCAAGTAAATCAACGGTCAGGATTTGATCTACAGTTGAGTGGACAGTTCTGGTTCACTTCGGGAATTTAGGACTCTGAGGCTTCAGAGGTCCAGGTAATTGCTGCTCCAATTTCCACCGGAGTTGGTCAGCGCTGAAGTGGTGAACATGGGAGTGCGTACGTCATATTTCCACTGTATTTTGATCTAATGGTCATGTGAGAACACTGAGGATCTTAGATCAATGAACAACATTAACTTCGGCCTTCAACGCTTCAGGTAGTTCATTTTTTCCCACTTCCCAATTCTTCCGGAGTGAGATTCCCCGAAGAATAAACCTCGAGTAACTTGACCTCATCTAACGGTCCTTATTTAACCCAAAAAACTTAACACGATCCAATGGTTGTTGGGATTTCGGATATTCGAGATCTCGGGCCTTATCCTATCCCTCACTTTATTTTGATCGGATGGTCAATATTACTTCTAAAATGCTTCTCCGATTGATGACTAAGAATGACTGCGGCCTTCAGCGCTTTGGGAAATTGCTGGTGGTAGAAACTCCGAAGGTCACATTCCTAGAGTGATGTGGCTTGCTGATGTCACTATTGATGTAGCACTCGCTGAGTGGCTACCACATTTCACTTATATTAGTGACTTACGCATACATGAAATTCCAACTGCACATTGACACTTGTCATCATTTGATTGTGCCATGTGTCATTATCGATATGGTCTTGTTGATGTGGGATCTCAAGTGTGTGCCACATGTCTTACTTCGTGACTTCAGAGCTTCAGTCTTCGGCTATTCGACTATCCCTCTGGAGTGTTTACCTATCGAATATGTCATGAGGTTGTGGTGATCACTTGCTTTCAATTGTTTAGTACACCTTACGCTCCCCTTCCATTACACTTGATCTAATGGTTGAGAATGCTCTCAGAGTAGATCAACGATCGAGTCGATGTTGATTGCAGAACCGAAACTTGCATAATCGTTAACTTAACCCTTGCATCCTGCAATGGCTCTCCACCGTTGATCTGCCCTTACCGAGATCCGACGATCATGACTTAATCAGATGTTGATTCGACGATTCTCCTCTTGTAACTCCTAGATCTGACGGTCCCAATTTGTTCTGAAATCTACATCAGTGGGCAATATTCTTCCTCGATTCTTTTGTAGTTTTATTGTGGGGATTTCAATCCTGATTGGGTTTCTGCAATGTGCTTTCCCTCCTGATATTTTTGGTTTTGCACTTGGATTCTAACTGATCGACATCATTGATCTATTGGGAATTCGATCCCAATAGTGTTTCTACAATGCACTTTTCCTTCTGATCTTGAATCTCTGCATGTTGTTTGACATTTTCATTATCTGCTAATTGTTTGACATAATTTATGTATATACTTATTTGACATAAACTCTTCATACTATCATACTTTTGACATCAATGAAAATAACAAGCTACCGAGTCCTGTTGAATTTGAATATTCTTAGCTCTTGCATGTAGTTTATTTCATTTAGCATAAGCTACAACCATAAATAATGCAACTACAATAACACTAGCTGCAGTAAATCAAGATCACAAGAAGAATAACCATGCACTAAAGAACACAAGAAGTATCCAGAGAAAACCCTTCTCAATCAAGGGAAAAACTAAGAAATCCTTTTCTATACTACCAAGAGAAGATCCTCCATCCACCACCAAAGCCTATCACACAAGAGGGTTCTTCTAAGACTGAGAAAAACTAGCTCCTAGAAAAGTGTGAGCTGTAGTCCTCATAATTTCAGACCTCCAACTTCAGACCATGCGTTGAGTATGAGAGAGATATGATCAACAATGGGGATCTATCTCTTATTTATACAATACCTAAGTCAACCAAAAGACATGACACTTGGCACAATAGGGCCATCTTGTACAACTTGATAATATAATTAATAATTACACAATATTAATTATCTTTGCATGGTGGGTTGACTTGTACCCTTTACAACATAAATTAGGGTTTTACCAAAGTCTCACTTTCTGAAAATATAGCAAGGGATATCTCACGTCCACCTATGCTCAGCCACTAGGGACATGTCCACCTGTGCTAAGCCATTAGGAACACGTCCACCTGTTCTCACCCACAGGGACGTCACTCTCAACAAATCACTCAACTTAGTCCACATGAGTACCATTTGGAGAGCCATCTCAAGACAACTCAACTAAGTCCATAGGAGTACAAGGCATGAGACCATATCAAGTCGACTCAACTAATTCCATAGGAGTACAAGGTAAGAGACCATCTCAAGTCATCGCAAATCAATCCAGAGAAGTAGACAAGAGACAACACATCATCATAACTCAGTCCAGATTCTGATGCACACCCAATACATGGACTCTCTCACAGATCGTCTCAACTCATTCCAGAGGAGAACGACTTGGATAATGTCACACAATGTTGCAATCATCAAAAATACCTCTCATCTAGGGAGGCACTCTCCACCATGCCAAGTTTCTCATGGAAGTACTAAAACTTCATCGTGGAAAGCGGTTTGGTGAAGACATTTGCAACCTGCTCATGTGTAGAAAGGTACTCCACATGTACTGCTTTCCTCTGCACCATATCTCAATGTGTTTTTATTTATCATTAAACATGATATTCTCGGAGAGCTTCACACAGCTCTAGTTATTGTAATGGATAACGGTGGAATCCATCTCATGTCCAAATAAGTTTGCAAGGAGTGTTTGAAGCCACACTTTTTTGTGGACTGCCACACATAATGCTATGTACTTTGCTTCTGCGGTACTCAAAGACACAAAAGTTTGTTTCCTGCTGCACCAAGAAACCATTGCAGATCCCAAAGCAAAACAACAATCGAATGTACAGTTTCGGTCCACGGTGCTCCCTGCCCAATTTGCATCGGCATATCCCTGTAATCTCATGTCTACACCAGAGGCATATCTCAAGCCATAGCGAACCATGCCTCATAGATATCTCAACACATGCTTCCCTGCTATCACTGTGTCTGTATTGGTTGACTCATAAACTAACTGAGTGCACTCACTGCATATCATATATTAGGTTTGGTGTTAACCACATACATCAATGATCCAATCAACTATATATAAAGATGTGGATCAATCTCGCGTGACTCAGAAGAAGCCTCATTCATCTTCTTCAAATTAATCACCATCAGTGTAGGCATGGATTTGTAGTCTGTCATACCAAATATCTCAACCGTGTATTTTCTCTTGACACGGGAGAATCTCATTAGTTCTCTCGCCACATTTCTAGTCCAAGAAGTAGTGCATCATAACAAAGTCCTTCATATCGAATTCAGAAGCTAATGCACACTTGCATTCAACAATAAGGTTTTCTAAATTGGTCAGGAATAGGTTATCACTTATAGGACCGAAATAAGACACTTGTCACCAACAATGTTGTATTACAGATTTGGATCAACAACACTCTTGCTGAAGCCCAAACTCATCAAGTATCTCATACCAAGCATGAGGTGACTACGTTATTCCACATAGGGCTTTCTTCAACCTGTATACATGGGACTCCTTCTCATGTGTCATGAATCCATCTGGTTGCTTAATGTAAACTTCTTCCTCAATGTCACCATTGAGAAAGGTTGTCTTTACATCCATCTGATGTAATTTCCAACCCATGGATGCAAAAAGATCAATAATCGTATAGATGGAAGTGTATTTGGGCAACAAGAGCAAATGTCTCCTCATAATCTATTTCCTCCACCTGAGAGAATCTTCTAGACACAAATATTTCTTTGTACTTCTCGACACTTCCATCAACTTCATGTTTTATCTTATAGATCCACCTGGAAGTCACTACAGACTTCCCTTCCGGTATCAAAACATATCCCACACATCATTCTTCATGATGTACTGATACTCTTATGTCATGGCATCTTGCAAAAACTGTCATCTCGCTGCTTCTTCATGACAAGAAGGTTCAATATCAATGATGTGGCTTATAGTTGAAACATAGCTCAAAAATATATGTGGTCTCTTGCTCACTCGGAATGTACCACAAGGGTTGCATGTCCCTCTGCCTCTAGCAGAGTCTGTCTAGCCCAAGCAAGCCTTTTATGGCCTACTGCAATGTTTCTGGGAATCATCAATTGGATCAATAACTTTCTCCCTCTGAACTGCTAAAGGGGGAGATGGTATTGTCTCTTCCTGCTTCTCAAATAGTTTGACTCCCTCTAAATTCTAAAGGATGAACATCTTCCTTTTTCCTATGTTTCTATCATGGAGACATCCCATGTCTTCTCAGGTCCTCTACTATCTCTACAGTATTATGTTGGCTTCCCGTACTAGGATAATAACCAAGATGACCTCCTATAGGGATAACAATCAAAATGGCCTCTTGTACCAGGATAATAATCAACCAACAAAAAATGGACTCTCGTACCAGGGATCATGGTCCTCCAATAATGAAATAGGAAAATCTAGCCTCCTGTACTAGGATAATAACCAAGATGGCCTCCCATAGGGATAACAACAAAAAATGGCCTCCTGTACTAGGATAACAACCAACCAATAAAAAATTGGACTCCCGTACCAGGGATCATGGTCCAAGTTATGAGGGCTCCCACACGAGTGATAATACCCTTCATTATAAAAAAACAAGCTACTACAGACTAATTATGAAATCAATTAAGGAAAGTAGCACACACTTACCTTAGTCTACAATCATGCTCAATATTGATTTTGGTCCTCCTGAGAAAGCTGATATAGAGAAGAACTCCTCGTCATGCTTGATTGCATTCCTTGTCTTCTTTTGAGGTGCCTAAAGTTGCTTTCCTCGCACATCACTAGCTGCGAGTCTAGTCTCATAGTGACAATGGCTTGCAACCTTGCACATCACTAGTTGCAAGTCTAGTCTCATAGTGACAAGGGCTTGCATAAGGTGCACTCATAGCCCACACTCAAAATTCATGCCAAGGATCACACTTGAACTATGCAGCGTGCCTCTCCCATCAACTGTCTTCAAGCTTTCATCATTTTGGACAATACTTCATGTTTGATAATTTGACAAATGGATGGCACATCCATTTCTAATCTTCACCATTTTTCTGTCACTATTTCTTCATCGCTACCTCAGATTTTAAAATCTGCTTCAGAATGTTGTTTGAATGCTCCTCAAATTTGCCTTCAAGGTGATGTTTGAATGTGTCTTGTATCTGCCTTCAAAGTGTCGTTTGATTGCACTTTATATTTTCCTTCAAACTGATGTTTTTAATGCACTTTAGATCTGCCTTTAGTCTACCTGTGATTACCTCAAAAACTCAGTATTTCATCCTAAGATACTCGGCCTTAATGCCTCCCTCATATCAACGGTTGGGCTTGAGATATGATCAGTTTTATGACAGTAATTAGATACTTTTGCCAAATGTACATATGTGTTTTTTGTGTTTTGGAGAAGCTTTTTGAAGAATTTTGTGCCAAAACGATATGATCCACACTAGGTATGTATAATTCATGTTTTATATTGATCTTGAGTATAATTCATTATGTTTTTATGTTTCCAAGGATCTAATTAACATTTTTTGGTGTTACAGGGAAAAATCACATCACGTTTCTGCTTCCAACACTCAGTCCGACACTCCATCCGGTACCCGGTCCAACACCTTGTCCTGCACAAAAATGGTGGGAGATTTGGAGGTTATGGTATTGGCGACTAGTGGTGGGCGAATCAAGAACATGGTTTTTTCTCATGCTTGCCTCCTCCAGCTGCTGAACTCTTGACAACTCTGTTTGGGTTGTTGAGATGGGCGATTATTGGCTCGCTCCATTTCGGTAGTTAGGGCACAATTAATGTAATTTGTTGTTTTTAGAAGTGGTTTGACCCTCCAGTGGTCGACCACTTGGTCTGTAAAGCTTATAAATACCACCATGGTGGTCATATAGAAGTTAAGCAGTAGAAGAAGTAGAAGATTAGAGACAAATACAATTTTCCTTTGTTTTTGCTATTTTCAATTGCCAGAATTATATGAAACTGCATTTTTGAGTTTTAATGGTGAAATCGATTTGTTGAGTTCGTGGTGTGCCTTTGAGAAGTGACCACGACTTGCTGGGGGGCCCACCAGCAGTCTGGTAACTGTTCTATAAGTTTATTTATGCATTTCATAACTTAGATGTCTCTTTTTTATTTCATGTACATGAACTGTTCTTTTATTTCTTTGTTATCTAATTTGTTGTTGTAGCTTAACTATTTAGTTCTTTTGTAGGTTAGTATGAAGGCTTGTGTTAGTATGCATTGATTTTGTAGTTAGGAATGAGTCTGCAAACTCATACACTAACCTCATGTGCAATTAAATGTTAGATTGTATCTTGTTTATGCTTTTAAAATCAAATTTAAAATAGAAGTTAAAACAGAGTAGAACAGAGTTTTATTTCATGCTTTCTTTAAACAAGGCTTCAGTGGATGGATAGGGTTAGTTTCAGTTTTTATTTGTAGATTGTCTATTTAATTATCATTTAGATTTTGCTAACAAGTTGTTAATTAGTTTATTCATTAGTTTACTTGCCATATGCTAGAACCATGTTTTAATTTCTGTTTTTAAGCATTTTCCTTTTTGCACTTTGAATTGTTAAGATAGATATAGCATAGTTTGACTTTATGCAATTTCTTTCCTAGAATTAGATTGCAATTCCAAGTTAATGATTGAATTTACTTATGAATTTTTCTTATATAGCATAGAGTACAATTATAACCTCATTGTATTGTTGATGGTTAATACATGAGTAATAATCACATGAATATGCAGGGTAATTGACGTTGTTTCTGTGATGGCTAAATTCTCACTGGATTGTTTAATTCACACTTTCCACTTTGCTATTGAAATCAGTATTGAGCTTATACCACTTGAATTATCTTTTGTTGTCAAGTTCCATCGAGATATTATAAGACACCAGAGACATTCACACAACCACCAACACTATATTTGAGTTTTCATAGGTTAAAAGATAGTTTCTTGCTTTCATAGATCAAAAGATAGTTTTATTGTTGTTGTAGGATAGATAGTCTTTTGCTTTGGTAGATTAAAGAGCAATTTGCTTATCGTAGATTAAAGGTTAGTTGTTAGTTCTTCTTTCTTTCAATTAAATAGATTTCCTTTTATGAATTAGACATAGTTGTATTAAGAATAGAGTTCACTTGTCTCTTAGTTAGTTGCTTATTGAGTAGTCTTACTTAGTTTACTCACTGTAGAAGTTATCCTAGGTTAGTTAGTTGTTTACTTGCTTTAATAGGTTAAATTGCTTACTTGTCTATTCTTTCTTTGATAGTATAGTTTCTTGTTTATTTACTTGCTTTCATAGGGTAGTTGTTCATTGAATTTAGGTAGGCTAGTTAAAGTAGTTTGCTTTTACTATTTGCTTATTGTTATGCTTAAATAGTTGCTTTTGTTTATTGCCATGATTGAACTAGTTTGCTTCACATAGGGTTTTAATTTGTTTTCCTAGAACTATCCATTGATCCTTGGTCCAAAAGTACTTAGGTTACATAGTTTCAAGTTGCTTAGTAGGGTTTTCTCATTAGATAGCTTTGCTTGAGTAGATTAGCCCTTAGATAGCCACTTCCTTAGTTAGACTATACTGCTACCAACCCTTCTACCTTGGCATATATTTTGCTATAAATCTAAGTTTACTTATCCCGAGTTGACAATTTAATTGAGGGTTTTTAGTGCATATAGAACACCAATCATTTTTGGCGTTGTTGTCGGGGAGTTATCTCATGGTAGGAATTAGATAATTTATAAAACTTAGCAATAGTTTGGTGGCGGGGGAACTTTAAGACTAGAGGTAAGAACCTGCACATTTGCTATAGCAGGTTCCCCCAAACCCAATGGTAGTTTTTCTTTTTGTTTTTGTTCACTTTCATGAATAGACCTAGAGACCCAAAAGGTAGATACATTAAATCTAAATCACACCTTTCAACCAAGGTTCCTTGCAATATTTTTTGGGGAAGGAACATTCTACTTATAAATTCCGCAGACTGATACCGAAAAACAGGAGCTAGCGCAACCCAAAGAGGTAAAGTAGTCTCTGAAGAGACTAAGACATAGAGCACTATAGAACATAAAATTGAAGCATCAGTAGTATTGGTACAGGAGGCAAGACCACTTGAGCCTTTCGTAGAACCAAACAATACAACCTTTGCTTTTACACCACCACCAGGAGATCCTAATTTTAAAGACATCATAGACCCCGAACAAGTGAATATTGTTTTTGGTAGTTCAGCCAATTTAATTATCTCTCAAACTGACACAGAAACTTTGGCACCAATAGTCTCAACCGACTCGAGTAGAGTCCCAGACATCCAATCCGTAGGAAGACCTTTCCATCAAAGGGAAACCTTGTTCTCTTCAAAGATAAAACCACCTAGGTACTCTCTTTTTGGAAACCAAACTAATATGGATGATCAGGAAGACCATAACAATGTAAGACACATGGAGGAAGAAGGAACTGGAAACCAAACCGAAACTACCTTCGGGTTTCCAATTTTGGACACCACTCCAAATGTCAACATGAAGAATATTCCTCTCTCAGCATTGCCCACCTTTTATAGTAAAAACAGTGAATATCTAGACATCTTCCTATTTGAATTTGACATCTTGTGTAGGAGCTACAACTACGTACAAGAAACTAAAACTCTTTCCTGCCACCCTCAAAGACTCTGCATTAAGATGGTTCATGGGGTTGGGAGAATCCAGTATCAGGTATTGGGAAGCTATGAAAGACATATTTCTTAAGAAGTACCAAGACTACTGCAAGACCAAAGAGTCTCGTAATGATATCTTTAAAATCCAACAGTTAGAAGATGAGACCCTTGAAGATTATATGGAAATATTTGGTTATATCTCCCAAAAGTCAAAATACCATGACCTCTCAGAGGATGCAATTAGGGATCTTTTCTTTAAGGGAATTTCAGAAGAGTATCTAGAGATTCTTAACTTGATGGCATCAGGTGACATCTCCCATAAACCATTTTCCAAAATATGTGAAATGTGTAAAAATTACTCAAGGAGTAGAGCCAAAATAGGAAAGAATGTTTGGGACCCTTATAATAGAAACTTAAAACTAGTTAGTTCAGGTGGTATCACAAGAGAAGATATAGGGAATCATTTAGAAAAATTCGAGACAGATATCTTAAGCACAATAGGTTCCTAGTTGGACACCCTAAAAATAAAAAAGAAATAGGAGGAGGAAAATGCAACAATGAGAATATATTGCCCAAGATGCAGGAGGAGGCATTCCTCAAGAGAATGCCCATCATATAACATTTCAGTTTGTGGTTTCTGTACACAAGACCATTCAACTAAGAAATGTCCATCATTGCCTAGTTTATTAGCCATCTATAGGAGTGGATATTTGGGGGAGTCTTCTTATGCACCTAGGAGGTCATGGCAGCCTAGGAACCAACCCACATACCCAGATCTACAATCTCAAGTTCAACCCTATTATCAACAACAATAGTGGAACCCACCAGATTGGAAAAACTGGTCCACTCAGTACCAACATCCTTGGCTTCAAGGATGGAGAGGAGGACATAACCAAGGAAACCCTCAAGATCCAACTATCCCTATGTCCAACCATCCTTATCCTCAGTTCCCACTAAACACTCCATAGCTTCTGCCAGGTTTTGTTCCACCACCTTTACCTCCTATTACACAACAACAACCGCTACAATACCAAAATGCAATCTCCCCAAGACCAACACTATTACTGACACAACCAGTGTCAAATCCCAATAATAAGCCCCCTTAACCTCTTCACAATGTTGAGATGCATGCCTTCTCGACGTATGTTATTACTCCTGTTCCATTATAGGAAATTCAACTAAGATCGAGAAAAGTTTTGGATAGGCAGAGACCTTCAGTCTTCATCCAGGAAGAAGAAGAAGAAGAGACCACCAAACAACCCATCGATGAAACTAGGTGGGAAGATGTTATTATCCCGAAGAACCAAGAACCCAAGCTTCCCCAAAATGAACCTTCACAAATTACGAAGGTCCCTCCTTATCCAAACCGATTGGTAATCAAGAAACCTACCACCCGACTAGAATTTGACATCTTGAATGAATTGAATAATATTTGTGTCAAGATTCCTTTGCTTCAAGCCATTAAAGACATTCCAATCTACAGTAAGGTAGTCAAAGAATTGTGTGTTAAGAAGCCAGGTAAGAAGAAAAAGGACCCTCCTACAATACATTTGGTAGGAGGACTTTCTGAGTACATAT
>JASDQU010737653.1:203383-232471 GCA_032191745.1 Picea mariana
GTTCTTCGGCCTACCCCAACCATTTTGGAATTAGCAGATAAGACTAGGGTTATACCTGAAGGAATTTTAGATGATATCATGGTTACTTTAGCCTCATGGGAGTACCCAGTATATTTTCTTTTCATTCACTTTAAGGATCCTACCAAAGGCCATCCCGTCATTTTGGGAAGACCTTGGCTAGCTACAACCAATGCATTTATTGGCTGTAGAGAAGGGGAAATGACCATCTCAAATGCTCTCTCTATCCAGAAGCTCACCATTTACCCTCCAACTCAACCTATTATGGACAATATATGGTGGCTTGAATGTCCATACGAGAATGAGGACTGGGAGGAACCCGTATTGCCAAGTGACCATGATTGGGCACTTCAGGAGCACACAACAAAAAATATGCTAAACCAGTTTATTTCTGCTATCACATGTGTGGATTTTCCACAGTCTTTTCCCCAATTTGAGTACATGTTTGGGGAAGAATTTCAAGAAAAATTGGACCCATCCATTTTGTCTTCGAAATATTTTATCTTCGAGATAGATGAGTCTACCATGTATTATACTATGCCCTCTAAGATTAGTCCAGGAAATTTTTTACATATAAACTCCGGGCTAGATGCAGACCAACATAAACAGTTAGTAAGTATCCTTAAAGAACAATCAGGAGCATTTTCCTAGGAATACACTGACATGAAGGGTATAAACCCTGACACATGCATCCATCACATATATACCCAAGGGGAAGTAACACCTGTTAGGAAACCCCAAAGAAGAATGGACCCAACAATCAAAGATATAGTCAAGGAAGAGATCCAAAAGTTGTTAAATGTCAGATTTATTTATCCCATCTCCGATAGTAAGTGGGTATCCCCTCTTGTAGTGGTTCCAAAGAAAGTGACCGAGAAATGGAGAATTTGTGTTGATTTCCGGGAACTCAACAAAGCCACTTTGAAAGATTACTTTCCTCTCCCTTTCATTGACCAAGTTCTAGATACCTTGTCTGGAAAGAAGTATTTTTCTTTTTAGATGGGTACAGTGGGTACAACCAGATTCTTATAGAACCCAAGGATCAGGACAAGACTACCTTTACTTGTCCTTGGGGCACCTATGCCTATAGGGTCTTACCATTTGGATTGTGTAATGATCCTGCCACATTTCAACGAGCAGTATTAGGGATATTTCCCAATATTATTCATGATTGTGTGGAGGTCTACATGGATGACTTCACAGTTTATGGCAACACTTACCAGGAAGCCTTAGACAACTTAGAAAAAGTCCTTATTAGATGCCAAGAAGTGAACCTGTCTCTAAGTCATGAAAAATGTAAAATGTTGTTGACTGAGGGAGTGGTTCTAGGACATCATGTTTCATTTGAAGGGATAAAAGTCAATCCTACAAAGATTGAGTTCATCATCAGACTTCCACCCCACAAGACTTAGAAAGAGGTGAGAAGCTTTCTTGGACATGCCGAATATAGCGACGGTTTATTGAAAATTTTACAAAGATTGCTGCACCTATGTTTGTATTGTTAATAAAAGATGTTGATTTTGTTTGGACTAAGCAATGTCAAACTGCCTTTGAAACCCTGAAAGTTAAGTTGTCTATGGCACCAGTTCTTAGAGGGCCCAATTGGAATCTCCCATTTCATATATCCACTGATGCCTCCGACACCGCAATAGGAGGGGCATTAGGGCAGAAAGAGGACCATCAATCCTATGCCATTTATTTTGTGAGAAAGAACTTGTCCCCTGTCGAGTTAAACTACACAGTCATCGAGAAGGAATTATTGGCAGTTGTTCATGCTATTAACAAGTTTCATCATTACATTATAGGTTATGAAGTATTTGTACATACCGATCATTCTGCCATTAGATTCCTCATGAATAAACAACTAATGGCTAAGTGACTAGGTGGCTCCTGTTATTGCAAGAATTTAATATCACTATGCTTGACCGACCTGGAAAGGATAATGTAGTAGCTGATTTTACTTTCTGAATAAAAAATGAGGATGATGATATCCCTGTAGATGATAGTTTCCCAGACGAGCACCTTTTTTCCCTCTCTGTCAATACCCCATGGTTTACAGATATGGCAAACTATATGGCTACTAGGAAGTTACCGTTTCATTTGTCACCTCATGAAAAGTGTACAATTATTACATAGAGTGATAATTACTCTTGGGTTGGTCATGAATTTTTCCACACAGGTCTTGATTTGATTATTCGTAGATGTGTCTGAGAGGATGAGGTACCAGAAATACTACGAAGTTGTCATGGTGGACCATGTGGTGGCCATTTTTTTACAAAAGCACAACGTATAAGGTGCTACATTCGGGTTACTATTGGCCTAGCATTTTCAAAGATGTTTCCAAGTATGTGAGAAGTTGTGATAGTTTCCAAAGGATAGGAAGACCTACGTTAGCTGACGAAATGCCTTTGCGTGCCCAAGTTATGATAGAACCCTTCGAAAAATGGGCCCTTGACTTTGTAGGACCAATTTCACCTATGTCCCGTAAGAAGAACTATATTTTGGTTTGTACGGACTATGTCACCAAGTGGGTAGAGGCAAAAGCCCTATTCAGGGCTACGGAGAAGTTTGTTGTCAAATTCATCTATGAAGACATCTTTGCCCGCTTCAGGGTCCCTCAAGAAATTGTTACAGACCAAGGCACTCAATTCACTTCCAAGCTGATGAGAGAGCTAACAGAGAAATATGGGATTAAACACCGTAAATCTTCTCCATACTACCCACAAGCCAATGGTTAGGTAGAATCCACAATCAAAGTTCTGGAATCCATCTTGACCAAGACTGTTCAATTACATCATCGATATTGGGCTGACAGGCTCCCAGAGGTTTTGTGGGCTTACCAGACCACCTAGAGGAATACCACTGAGTATACCCCTTATGAGATAGTGTACAGGAAACAAGTACTTCTACCAATAGAATTCCAAGTAAGTACCTTCCATATTGCTGCATAATTAGGATTGAACTTAGATGAGGCTTAGAAGAAATGAGCCCTACAATTGAATGAGTTGGATGAAATCAGGCAAGATGCCATCCAACGAACAATACTAGTCCAAAACCAGAGGAGCAAGTGACATGACAAGTTTATTAATAAGAAACACTTCCAACCTGGTGGTTGGGATTTGTTGTTTGATTCTCGATTCAAAACCTTCAAAGGTAAACTCACCAACTGGTGGTTGGGCCCTTACGAGGTAGACACTGTATATGAAAATGGAGCTGTAAAAATTAAAACAATTGACGATGGACAAGTCTCCTTTGTATTAAATGGACACAGACTCAAATTTTATCATAAGCCCATTTCCAGAAAGGATTTTCTATAGGTCATGTCAACTGACAAGGCATTGGCCTTAGTAGATGGGGAATTCCCCCCTTGTTCTTAAAAAAAAAATGATTTTTCTACTGTACATATGTAAATAGTTTTTTAATTTTGTTAATAAGGCAATTCTAGAGATTTCTGTAAGTATTTATTTTACCAGGAGTAGACAGTTTCAAGGATCTTTCTTCAAAACATTGTTACACTTGAATTTTGTGTCTGCTAAGCATCAAATGAATATTGACTTACTGTAATTAGCCATATTTTTGCAAAAATTCTCATTTTTTTAAAGGAATTCTGAAGCAGTTGTTCTTGAAACTCTTCACCACTGTATAAGGAAGTGATACCATAACTATCAAGCCTAGAGGTCTCTCGTACATTTTTTCCAAGAAACCTGAGTAAGTGAGTAAAGTGTCTTTATCAAAGAGTAACAAGGAGGTCTAATTAGCGGTTAGCCATGGAAACATCACAATAACTACAAAAGAAGAAAGTGAGTTGAGCCTAGAGATACCTTTCTGTTCTTTCTCAATGGTACCATCCACTACACACTAAATAACTTGATTATATCATATCTTTAGATAGGCCACGTCCGCTTAAGTACCCCTTACATTGGGAAAATCACTAAGTAAAATAATGGAAAGTCATCCTCTAACATAAATACCATACCAATTAAAATAAAATAAAGAAAAAGTTGTTTTCAGAGCTGTCTCCCCATCTTCTTGCATCAAGAAATATTATACTAAAGTCTTAAAAGATGGAGGGCCAGTCTCTGAGGGTGTAAGAGGTTAACCCGTCGGGATACTGAACAGGTCTGCTGGTAGTGGGTACTGGCATGTGGAATGACTAGGTAAACCCACTGGAGTACTAAACAGACTCGCTGGAAGTGGGGCATTCTACCTAGCGAGGATGGTAATCTAACAAAAAATAAATAATAAATTTAAACTTTTCCTGATGTACAGAATTACTTGCAGACAAAGCTGACATGAATTATGTGTGGTTAAACTAAGGTTAATGAACTCCATAAACTTGCCATTGTGAAATAACTCTAAGAATATCTTGAAACTATCTTGCACACCTCTTCTTATCTATATATAGGATCTCTTATCCTATAGGTGGGGCCATATTCTAACCATCTCGTCACACCAATCTGTGAAATTTATCTTTACACTTGAAATACTATAAATCTTCGGCTATTGAGGGAACTGACTAGTTTCCTATACTTTTGATTGTGAGGTGTCACAATAATTAGGTGTGGGGGAGGGTTCATGAGCTGACAAATGATCATTGCCTGGAGAAATAAATCTTTGCAAGAATTTTTGTATTATTTCCATGAAACAGGTTATTACATTAATAGTCATTTTATGTTTTTGAAGTGCTAAACTTCTGTGTGCTATAAATTACTGAACATATACTTAACAGACCGCTCTTATCGTCTTATCTTTCATTACAAGTTGTACATTGCAGGATTGACAATACATGTTTTATGCTTCCTATAACTTGTACATTATAGGATTGACATTACATGTTTTATGCTTTCTATAACCTGTTCATTGTAGTTTTGACATTATATGTCAGATGCAAGAGGATTGAGTGAGCATGATGGAAAAATCAACAACAAGGGAGCATTCTGCCTCTACTCATTAACCACTATGATTGTCAAAAACATTTCAAATTTGTAGGCTATCCATCACAATAGGTGAAAATGTATTTAATACAGAGGTGTCGTATGAAGTGTTGTATGAGGTGCCATATGAAATGTTGTATGAGGTGTCGAACAAAGTACCATATGAATTACACACCAGTAATTGCCCTAATATCCAGGTAACCAGAAATCAATGACATTCAATTGAATTGGTTGTAGGCAATTGATTGAAGATTGTTTAATATGTTCATGATCAATTGTCCAAGTCAAAAGACTTGGACATTGATCTAACTGTGCATCATTACATTTTCCCCCCAAAACGAGCCTTCAAATTTGAAATTGTCCACACATGGCAGCTCGTACGCACATGTGTACAACCAACTCCACCATAGGCGCATTCAAATTCGGGCTGGGTAACCTTTATCTCAATTCACCCTTGCCATTTCCTTTGCCCCGTGTTAAGAAATCGTGCCCAACCTCTGCCATTTCTTCCCCTGTTTGAATTACGCTCGGTTTGTGCCATCTCTTGGCCCGATTGCACCCTTGCCTGGTGAATTTCGCCTCTGCCACAATGCCCAAGAGATATGAACCCTCTTCCTATGCAGATATTTTTTTCCATTCCCAAATTTGCACAATGCAGAGAGCTGTTTTTGCTTGCAGGTTGGGGGTCATTTTTTTCTAACTTGTAGGGCCACGATGATGGCCTCTCCATGAAATTTTCCCTCGGTTTCTATGGGAAGACACCACGTGTAGGGTCTCTTTCCTTTGAATTCTCAGAAGATTACATTGCTACAACTATGAAGCTTCCAAGAATGGGAGATAGATGGTTCAAAAACTACTAGCTGCCGCGCTCAAGTTATAACAGGGTTTTTAAGCCCAAATTCCATAACATTTCAGGAGCAAAAGGATATTCTAGGGAATGGATAAAGGAGGAATTGATCAACCCTATCATCATCATCATGAGGTTGATTACATGTGAAGGTAGATATTCCACTTTCAAAGCCTTTCATTTCAGATTTCTAGCTCATTTCCAGTTTAACAAACCTTCGAATTTCCCCTTTTATTTTCTAAAAAGCTTGGAGAAGATGTCCTCTCAAGTGAGGAAGAACGTAACTAACCCCCACAACATCCTCTTTCACCATGGCTTGATCAAACTCCTTTTTCTAGTCGAATTAGAGAAACAGGGGCAAACTTGGGATGCATTTATCTATCAATTTGCAAACCCTCACTTGAAAATTAAGACCAGCAAAAAAGCCACTTAGCCTAAGAACTATCTCTCCATCCAAGTCCCGCTCTCCAAGAACTCCAAAACCCCTTGCACAAACCATCTCTTTTCCGGAACAATACAAAAATCTTGTTGATATCCCTACTTCATCATCGGGTAAAAAGACCAAGGGTAAAGATCAAAATAAGCCTATTGCTAACCCCCCGATGCCTTCAATCTCTCTTGATCACACACCTAAAAATCTCCAAGAAGTTATTCAACACGACTTTCCCATCGTTCCCACAAATAGGAGGGGAGCCAATCAATTTGGTAAAGGACCCTTTCGAAAGAGTACCCAGAGCACAAGAACAAAACCTTATGCAAAACCGCTTTCTGCTTCGGATCCTATCCAAGTGTCCTCTAATCTTGAGAGCCCTCACAAGAGACTTAGGGAAGTTTCTGCGGATGTATTAGAGCCACTAATAAAGAAAAAATCAGAACCTACCTCTCCTTATCAATCCCCTATTACTCCTACTTCACCCATGCCTACTCTAGATCCTAAGAATGATAGATTGTCCACATCTCTCAAAGGATCTAAGCCTTCCTCTGAGATCATTGATTCTGCCCCAGCCATTGAGAAGCTACAAAAAGAGAATTCTCAGCTCCTCCAACAATTGGAAGAAAGGAAGACAATAGACACACACCTTCATCATGATAATGCAGTCCTCCAAGCAAAGGTAAACTCCCTTCAACGGTTGGTTGATGAGATGACCAAATCCAACCGCAGCCTCAGAGCACAACTGAAGAAACACAAGAGACATAAGGCAAAGTCTTCATAGCAAGAAGGAGAAGCTTCTAAAGTTGATCCTCTTCAGAAAGCTTAGTCACGAGGAGTAATTTCTTTTTGTTCGTAGTGGGACTTGTAAAATCGTAAGTGTGGGGGTAATGTTGGGCCCGAGATATGATTAGTTTTATGACAATAATTAGATACTTTTGCCGAATGTACATATGTGTTTTTCATGTTTTGGAGAATCTTTTTGAAGAATTTTGTGCCAAAACAGTATGATCCACACTAGGTATGTATAATTCGTGTTTTATATTGATCTCGAGTATAATTCATTACATTTTTATGTTTCCAACGATCTAATTCACGCTTTTAGTGTTACAAGGAAAAATTGCATCACGTTTCTGCTTCCGACACTCCATCTAGTACTCAATCTGGTATCCGGTCCGACACTTCATCCAACACCTCATCCTGCACAAAAACGGTGGGAGATTTGGCGATTATGGTATTGGTGGCCAGTGGTGGGTGAATCAGGAACATGGGTTTTGCTCGTGCTTTCCCACTCCAACTGTTGAACTCTTGACAACTTAGTTTGGGTTGTTGAGTTGGGCGATTATTAGCTCTCTCCATTTCGGCAGTTAGGGCACCATTAATGTAATTTGTTGTTTTTAGAAGTAGTTTGACCCTCCAGTGGTCGACCACTTGGTCTGTAAAGATTATAAATACCATTGTGGTGGTCATACAGAAATTAAGCAATAGAAGAAGTAGAGGATTAGAGACAAATACGATTTTCCTCTGTTTTTGCTATTTTCAATTGCCAGAATGATATGAAACTGCGTTTTTGAGTTTTAATGGTGAAATCTATTTGTTGAGTTCGTGGTGTGCCTTTGAGAAGTGACCACGACTTGCTCGGGGGGGGGCACCAACAGTCTGGTAACTATTCTATAAGTTTATTTATTCATTTCATAGCTTAGATGTCTCCTTTTTATTTCCTGTACATGAACTGTTCTTTTATTTCTTTGTTATCTAATTTGTTGTTGTAGCTTAACTGTTTAGTTCTTTTTCAAGTTAGTATGAAGGCTTGTGTCAATATGCATTGATTTCGTAGTTAGGAACGAGTTTGCAAACTCATACACTAACCCCCTGTGCAATTAGATGTTAGATTGTATCTTATTTAAGCTTTTAAAATCAAGTTTAAAATAGAAGTTAAAATAGAGTAGAACAGAGTTTTATTTCATGCTTTCTTTAAACAAGGCTTCGGTGGATGGATAGGGTTAGTTTCAGTTTTTATTTGTAGATTGCCTACTTAATTGTCATTTATATTTAACTAACTAGTTGTTAATTAGTTTATTCATTAGTTTACTGGCCATATGCTAGAACCATGTTTTAATTTCTGTTTTTAAGCATTTTCCTTTTTTCACTTTGAATTGTTAAGATAGATATAGCATAATTTGACTTTATGCAATTTCTTTCCTAGAATTGGATTGCAATTCCAAGTCTTAGTTAATGATTGAATTTACTTATGAATTTTTCTTATATAGCATAGAGTACAATTATAATCTCATTTTATTGTTGATGGTTAATACATGAGTAATAATCACATGAATATGCAGGGTAATTGACGTTGTTTCCGTGATGGCTAAATTCTCACTGGATTGTTTAATTCACAGTTTCCACTTTGCTATTGAAATCAATATTGAGCTTATACCGCTTGAATTATCTTTTGTTGTCAAGTGCCATCGAGATATTATAAGACACCGAAGACATTCACACAACCACCAACACTATATTTGAGTTTTCATAGGTTAAAAGATAGTTTCTTGCTTTCATAGATCATAAGATAGTTTTAATGTTGTTGTAGAATAGATAGTCTTTTGCTTTGGTAGATTAAAGAGCAATTTGCTTATCATAGATTAAAGGTTAGTTAGTTCTTCTTTCTTTCAATTAAATATATTTCCTTTTATGAATTAGAAATAGTTGGATTAAGAATAGAGTTCACTTGTCTCTCAGTTAGTTGATTATTGAGTAGTCTTACTTAGTTTAATTGTTGTAGAAGTTATCTTAGGTTAGTTAGTTGTTTACTTGCTTTAATAGGTTAAATTGCTTGCTTTGATAGTATAGTTGTTTGCTTATTTACTTGCTTTCATAGGGTAGTTGTTCATTGAATTTAGGTAGGCCAGTTAAAGTAGTTTGCTTTTACTATTTGCTTATTGTTATGATTAAATAGTTTCTTTTGCTTATTGCCATGATTGAACTAGTTTGCTTCACATAGGGTTTTCATTTATTGTCCTAGAACTATCCATCGATCCTTGGTCCAAAAGTACTTAGGTTACATAGTTTCAAGTTGCTTAGTAGGGTTTTCTCATTAGATAGCTTTGCTTGAGTAGATTAGCCCTTAGATAGCCACTTCCTTAGTTAGACTATACTACTACCAACCCTTCTACTTTGGCATATATTTTGCTACAAATCTAAGATTACTTACCCCAGGTTGACAATTTAATTGAGGGTTTTTAGTGTGTTTTTAGTTCATATAGAACACCCATCATCATCCTTAGTCTCTGCTACAAGACAAGCCTCATATCCTCCCTTTAACAAGTCTTGCCTCAGAATTAGGCCCCAAATCAGCTTCACAAATTACCTTACTGTTCTGAAATTTTCGCCCTTAATTTCCTCATACATTTACCTTAGGTCTTCTTCAAATTTGCCTCTTAACCTACTTGGATCTGTGCCTCATATCTGTCAATAATTTGGTCTCAGAACTGTTATAAATTTTCTAGAATATACTTTAGAAAACTAACATAGAATGCTGTCACAAATTCAACCTTTTACTCTTCAGATATGCACACTTAAATTAACACTCAACACATTCCTAACACTTGGCCTTATCCTCCTCAGATCTGCACACATAAACTGTCGCCAAGATACCTTAGAGTATGTCTCAGATTTCCCTAAAAAAAACGGTTTGTAATTTTGTTTAAGGTTCGGTTTTGTCTATGGTTAGGACTCCTAGCTGCAACATCCCTATAAGATTCTTCATGTTGGTTTCTTTTAAGAACTCATAAATGCTTGGTCCAGGCTAATAGGCATGCAACCAGCTTTAAACTTCACCTCAGAATTCAAGAGAGGGTCTGACCCTTCCTTTACACCAGTGGCAGGGGTTTAGCATCCCTCATAATGTCCATGACTGCCTTCATTGACTATGCAAAAAGTCATCTTTAGGAACTGCTATGAAACCATTTTGAATTTTAATATGCTTAGCTCATGCATGTAGTTTATTTCATTCAACATAAGCTACAACCATAAATAATGTAGCTACAATAACACTAGCTGCAGTAAACCAAGATCACAAGAAGAATAACCATGCAAAAAAGAACACAAGAAGTATCCCAGGAAAACCCTTCTCAATCAAGGGAAAAAACTAGCAATCCTTTGCTATACTTCCAAGAGAAGATCCCCCATCCACCACCAAAACATAGCACACAAGAGGGTGCTTCTAAGACTGAGAAAAACTAGCTCCTAGAAAAGTGTGAGTTGCAGTCCTCATAATTTCATACCTCCAACTTCAGACCGTGCGTTGAGTATGAGAGAGATATGATCCACAATGGGTATCTATCTATTATTTATACAATACTTAACTCAACCAGAAGACATGACACTTGGCACAATAGGGCCGAATTGTACAACTTAATAATATAAGTAATAATTAAACAATATTAATTATCTTTGCATGGTGGGGCCGACTTGTACCCTTTACAACATAAATAAGGGTTTTACCAAAGTCTCACTCTCTGAAAATATAGCAAGGGACATCTTACTTCCTCTAGTGCTCATCCACTAGGGACACGTCCACTTGTGCTCATCCAAAAGGATGCCACTCTCAACATATCACTCAATTGATTCCATAAGAGTACCATATGGAGATCCATCTCAAGCCAACTCAACTAAGTCCATAGTAGTACAAGGGAGGAGACCATCTCAAGCCGACTCAACTCAATCCAAAGGATTTCAAGGCAAAAGACCATCTCAAGTCATCTCAACTCAGTCTAGAGGAGTAGACAAGAGACCATATGTCATCACAACTCAATCTAGAGTCTGACACACACCCATCACATGGACACACTCAATACATGGGCTCTCTCATAGATCGTCTCAACTTAGTCCAGAGGAGAACGACCTGGAGAATGTCACACGATGCTGCAATCATAAACAAGTCCAATAGAGGCAATGTTTTTCTATACATGAGCATGTCCCTTACCTCATTTCTTCTTCTCAGGGAAATCATGGGATCTTCTTGGGATCTCTAATGTCTTCTCAGCCTTCAGGGAGAAACAATCATGCTAATGGGGTTGAATATGAGCCATTATATGCATATGATATTCCCATTCAAAGATGGATTGATCAATCTTGTGGATGTTCTTTCCAGTTGATTTTCCTCCCTCCCACCCATCTCCATGAGTTTCATGTCATGTTTGACTATATTTCTACTTATGCTCATGATAATTACATGCTTGACTTATCTTTGTTGTATTACATGATTAATCACAGGGAGAAATACATTGATAAGATGATCAATTGGTTACATTGGTTATACGACTTCACCTAACATTTCAAGACCTAATCTTCAGGGCCCCAGGTAAGTAGGTAGGTCATCTTGCTTTATTTGCATTTGTATCTTGATTTCTCATGTTAGTTTATTTTCATTTCATTTTTATTTTTCTCTACTTGCATATTTCTTTCATCATATTACATGTTTAGTTTAATTTATTTGTTTTTTAAATGATAAAATTTATGTTCTAGATTAGTTGTACTTTTATTTTGAGATTTGATATATATGGGCAAGGGGTGATAGAACCACCTTGGATTTTATAGTTTTATGTTTCAGTGTAGGCACAGGTTCACCAAGATATGTTGTGCTTCTCGTGCACTCTACGACGAGTACATGTCCCCAAGTAGGAGCCAGATGTTATCCCCAACTCCTAGGGATAAATAAGGAGATGATGTCTCAAGGTCCTCAGGTTGCAGACATGGAGTACTGAGAGACATCTTGAACAACAGTGTATGCTTACAAAAACATAGACCCACCTCACCACCACAATTCCAGGTTCATCACGAGGGTATCCACCACATCAGTTGGCTTCCAAAAGACATCTAGTCTTGCTCCATGAGGTACAAGCTAGGTATTATGGTGAGTGTCATTTCAATATTTGAGGCATTTGAGTTTGTGCATTTTAAACTGCTTTTGATTATGTAACATATGCTTGGACATTAGGCTCTTTGTCCTGCTTCAGTTTGGTGGTTGACATTGCGCCCTTGTTAGTGGGTCACCCTTGGGGATAGGTTTTCTATTGGTAGGTCCTTTTGACGAGTCATTGTCTCATTCTCAACCATACTTGTCACTTTCCACACTTCATCCCCTCGTCTCCTTACCTTTTGGTATTTTCGGGTGTACTGACCCAAGAAGGGATTGTTTCTCATTTCATGGGAAGAAGGTGTTGAAGTTCTAGAGACTTGTAGCCAGAAAAAGATAAAATCCAATCATGAAACTTCTAGATGCTCGCCCAAGTATCCTAAGGAAAATGAAATGTCTCTCATAAAAAACTGATGGGACCCGTAAAAAATAACTAATGCAAAACTCCAACCAAGGTGGAGCATGTGTGGGCATTGGTTTTCATGCTTAGGTAGAAGCCCCACCATGAATTCAACTTGGGGAAGCATCATGTGACCAAGTTATAGTTAAGGTGGGAACTGTTTTTCATGCTCAGGTAGAAGCCCCATCTTGTATTCAACTTGGAAACATAAAAAAGGAGCAAAAGGAAATAAATGGGCTTGGAAAAAGCTTGCATTGAAAATGAAGGTGCAACACACCCTCAACAAAGGCACCCATAAATGAGATACGTTAGTACCTTGTATGTCATGAAACCCATTCCCAAGAGTCTTGCCCCCATCCATGTCACTTTTTCCAAATGTCTTAGATAGGGTTCCACTTGGGAAACACTATTAAACTTGAGGTATGATTCACCCAATAGGTCGTTTTGTCAACCCTCCCATGCCTAAAATTGGAAAATTGCATTGGGTCTTTGAGCACCTATTTATTTTGATGAGGTAGTTTGGATGTATATGCTTAGATGGCTCTTTTGTTGATTTGATTTACTTATCATGATGCATTTGACTTGAGATCCCTGGAGGGTGCATTCATTGTCTTTGAAGGACCTAGTTGGTGGAAAGATTTGGAAGAACAAGCCTAGCTTGGGCTTCCTTGGGGCTTGAAGCCAACAAGTTGGATACCATGGCCCACACATTGGACGATGATGTTAGCCTTTGGAGGCTTGAGGAGATACCATGGAGGACATAACCCAACCCTTAGCCAACCCAACGATTTTCTCTTGAGGATACAACGTCACTTTTGAGGAGGTTGACGTCACCCTAGGGCTAGGGATTGTAGTGGTGGTGTTGTTGCTTGACACTTGTAATATTTAGATGGAGAGGGGCACCTTGAGGACCCTAGCGCTTGAGAGGGAGGCCTCTGGAGGCCCAACGTTTCATCTCCAAACTCAACGATTTGCTAAACGTGCCAAAACGTTGCCCTAAAGGGGTGACGTCATGCTTCTTTAGGGTTTCTTATGTGCATTTTAGGATTAAATTTGAATTTTGTATATTAAAGGGGAAAAGTAAGGGTTGTTGTCTCCTTAATTTGTGGTTTACCCTAAAATTAAGTGGAGAAACACTTGTAGTAGGATTTGTATAAATATAAATCATTTCATTTCATTTTTACATCATAACTCTCCCATCTTGGAGAGGATTCTTGGCTGAAATTTGTGCCCTACTTGGGAAATTTTGTCTATATCTTTTGCTACTATCTCTTGCTAGGGTTTTATTTTTCTATTGGATGAATAAGTAAGGCGCTATATTTCTTGGAGGCTATTTCTTTCTTTTATGGTGGATTTTCTTGGTTAAAAGGAGTTTATCTTGTTAATGCTTGGTCTAGGTAAGGAATATTTCATGTTATTGCTTCTTTTCTTGGTTACAAGGTTAATTTTCTATGATTTTGGGGAGTATAAGGGCATACAACCCCACTAATCCCATCATGTTTATCTTGGAATAATTTGTTGCATAAAGGAATACTGGGAGGAGTAAAAGGGTTTACACCCTCCTAGGGTTTTTCTTAGCATGTCTTGCTTGCCTTGGGGGTAAAAGGGATTACACCCCCAAGGAAGTAGCACAACTATATCTTTTATTTTTAAAGACTCCATAACCCAATAGTTAAAGGCACTAATCTCTTGCATTGGATAAATAAAATCATTGCATTGAGATACGTAGAATTACGAGATATCGAAATTGTTTAAGTTGGAATATTTTCTACATTTTATAAGATTTATTGTGCCCTAAGGGCATACTCTTTTAGCCAAGGATTTCATTGCTGCAATAAATTTAATCCTAAATCCATTAGGGCTACAAAAAACTTCACTTTCTTTCATCATTTACTCACTTTTCAATCGTGGAAATTGACTTCTAAACCTAACTTATTGTTCTACTGGTTATGGGATATCTTTTTTTATGGTTTGCTGGTTTATTTTTATGGTTGGAACTTGATGTTGTAGCAATTGTTTGATACATCCATAAGCCTTCCCTAACACTTTGTTGATAACTTCATTTAGAAGCCCCAATTTACCGTCAAAGTTCATGCTTAAGTATTGGAAAGTTATCTAATGTTTTAGTACTTCATTGTCGAATAATTATTTGGAAATTTTGATGGTTAAATATGTAGTAACTAGATATTTTACTTGTTGATATATATTTGTGTTCACTGCTGCAAATAGGGACAACAAGCTTAAATTGCATGTCCATTGGATTGTCTAGTTTGTATCTTGTCTTTTCTTGTGTCTCATGAAGGTACAACCATCTTCCACAGGTACTCAAACACTTGGAAACCATAAACCACCTCTGAAGCTCATTGTCAAGCCACTCTCCACTTAGCAACTTGACCTATAGGGGCATCTCTTCATAAGTATTACTTTCCATTTCATTTCCCCTCTAGGGTCACTTGGGACTCCCCCTTGTGTTATATTTTTCCTTCATAGAAGTGAGGGAGGGTTTATCTGAGGTGACAGTGGGTAAAATCACCGATCGTTATCACCATCCAGTGGATTGGGTTGAGATTTTCCCACCTACAGTTTGTGCGATAACACACCCCCCTTGGAATATCACCAATCGTTGTGCATCCTACAAATTCAAAACAAAAAGGCACTCCTTCATAAAGGAATTCTCCAATTCCTAGGTTTCCTCATCTATTTTATAGTGTTTTCAATAAAAACTTACCTAATCAATGGCTCAATTTTGGATCAAGGTCACTTCCCTATTTAAAATGCATATGTGCTTAGTTGGAAACTGTCTATCTAGTTCTACTATGTGCTTAGTTGGAAACTGTCTATCATGTATAAATTTCTTAAACAAAGGAACATGTAAGACATTAGTACTCTAGTGTTAGCAAGAAATGCAATTCTATATGCAATTGTCTTATTTTATCTAGGACTTCAAAAGGCTCATAGTATCTAGGTGCTAGGTTGGCACAACTTCTAAGTTTCACATAGATTTTCCATAGCTTAACCCAAAGGAAGATGTTGGGCACTTAATCACAAAATTGTTATAGGGTATTAGACTCCATGCACGTAAGAAATTTTTCTTGTGTTCTCCTGATATTAATAATATTAAGTATTAGGCATTTATAGTATCATATTTCAATATTGTAAAAATGCCTATTTATTGAATAAAGGCAAAGTTACTCTTAGTAATGACTTAATATTTAATTTAGGGTTTTGTTAGGATTTTCCCTTCTTTATTGGTATAAAAATGGGTTTCCTTCCCTTCCATATGTACCTCATATCATTTTATCATTATGATCAATGAGATATTGGTGTTTATTAGAGATAGTTTCCTCAATTACTTGGATTTGTAGGTTCAATCTACCCTTGGGTGTTGAGGTGATTTCACTCTTTTCTATAGTTTTCATCTCTTTATTCTTCTTTATACTTTTTCATTTTTTATAATTATAGAAATATCTCCAATTTGGGTATTGAAACATTGCAAATGGGTATTGTTATCACAGGATTTGTACTTGTGCAAATCCCTTCACAAGATACCAATGTTGCATAACAATTGGAAGTAGTTGTCATTGTCACCTAGACAAATACTTCCCTTGTTTTAGTGTTTGGTGAATATCCAACACAAGGGAGGCTTCTCTTATGACCTCAAGGGATCCTATAGAAAGCTAGAGGAAAATAGACGCCCCCTATCTTGGTCACTCAATGGGATAGGCGATGTCTAGGAAAGTAGAAAGGCTAGAATAAGGTAGACAAGGTAATTGGTTGGCGTGTGTGAGATAATAATTATTCCAATGCATATATTGAAAATTATCAAACTAAACCAATCACTAATCACCTCTAAAACACTAGCTTATCAAGTAAAATGTGTATTGTTTAAAAATTGCAGCAGTAAGCAAGTGTATATCAACAAAATGTACTTTGCAACACCAGTAAGAAATCAACTCAGAAAAAATAGTAATTATATCTTAGAATCAATCCCTCAGTGAGTAGATCAACATCCAATTGTCAAACAATATTTCTGAGTGCATTACACCACAATATTAAATAATTTATTAGCAATTAGTCAAGCCCTAATGGCTGTAATTAATTATTTACAACAACAATAAGTGACTTAATCAAGCAAAGCATCGGGTTAGTAGTTAGACACCTAAGCTATTAATTTTCTTTGAAAGAGAGAGAAAGAACTTAAACTAAACTAGAGTTTTATCATGACTTGCAAGAGAGACTAGTGTCGTTTCACTTCCTTGGGAAAATGGAGTCATGCACAACTTGAAGATCAAGTTAGAAGACAATGAAAAGGCGAGGGAACAAAACCCTAGGACTATACCCTCATAAGCCTAGGACATCTTCTTATTTCCAAGTTTCCTAGCTTATATAAACAAGAGAACTAGGTTTTAAACCCTAGGGATAGCCACTTCTAACCCCTAGAACTAAACCCTATCCAAGGAAAACCTTAAGGGGATAGCCACTCCTAAGAATTAATGCAAACCTTGAACACTTAAACAAGTCAAGGTAGATAAAAAAGAGGAGGGGGATAATCAATCTTAATCTCTCCTAGTGTTTCTAGCAAACAATAACCTAACATACAAGGTAACTAGCAACAATTGCCAATATAATAGAGCATCCACCATAGCATACCAAGAACATAGCATCAAACTTGAAGTAAATCAATTACTAAGATAAGTCATTGTATATGAAGAAACCCTAGCTTGATGCATCCACCCAACAACAAGAAGAATCCACAATTATCCTTCAAAATTTGTGCACAAGATATAGAAAGCAAAAAGGAGAGAGATAAAGAGAACTTTTTAAGAGAAGAGATCTCACAAAATGTGTGAGTTGTGATGATGATTTTACAAAATGAAGTGATAGACTTTATATATGAGGCTAACCAAGTGCTTTGTCAACAATAATGCCTAAAACAACAATGAATCCATGATACAATTGGGGTCGACCCCTCAAGTAGCCTCTAAAAATAATAAATCATGATAAAACATCATAATAATCCCTCCAAAGCCACACTTGTGGGTGACGTCATGCTTCAAGAAGGTGTAAGAGGCCTCCAAAGGCCATGCCTCATCATCAAGGTGTGAATTATGGTGTAAAATGACCTCTCCTTATCAAAGTTCATGTCTCATCATTAAAACCCAAACCCATCAAAGTGGTGCCCCAATGGCAAGCAAGCCCCAATCCATGATGTCATAATCCATATGCTCAATGCCCAAGGTGAAAAGACAAGCGTCTAAGGTGGAATGAAGGTGCATCTCATCTTTGTATGGTATCTAATCATGTGCTAGTGCAACATCCTCCATCTAATTCCTAATAAACTATGGGTACAATGCCCCAAGTTGTGGAATTATTTCCCATCCATGTGATAGAATGACTGTATCTGCAAATTAAAAGATCATATGTCCATCGTTCAGGGTCCAAGAGGTTTAAGAACCTATATCAAAGGGTGATAAGTCATGAAGTGACTCTATGCTCTACATCACACATGTGATGTTTTGCATAAAGTGCACAATGTCCTAGGTGAAATCATAGGGATGTCCTCCAAATACCATGTTAGGTGCACCCAAGTCAATCAAATCCATGGAATCAAGTAAAACCAACAATCATAAGGGGAAATAGTCCTTAGAAGCATACAAAGTAATCAATATGTTAATACAACATCCAAATGAACAACTCTCATTGGGTATCCCCTTCAAACTTCACACGATCTCAAGACTTTATGCAATTTGTCAAGTTTAGGTATGGGAGGGTCATCAAAGTAACCTATTAGGTGTGCTAGTGCCCAAGTAGATAAATATTTCCCAGAAGAACCAATCAAAGATATGTAATGAATGGATGCGGTCATGGAGTTTCCTTATGGGCATGGGTTCATTAACATGCAAGAAAATGTATGGGCTCACCTCCATGAGTTCCTTTGTAGAGGGTGCACTTGGGGATTGAGTTGCTGGATTACTAAGAGGGGGGGTGAAACAATAGTGACAAATTATAGTACTTTTAACCACAATATATTCTTCAATGATATTCAACATTTTATCATTATAATTCAATATATCATCAATAGTATAATCATAAACAACATCACATCACAATAGATACATAGTATACCAGAATTTACGTGGAAATCCAAATTGGAAAAAACCACGTAATGATTTTCTTATATATCAAAAGAATACATTCATTGGAAGCACCAACTTCCAATTATCCAGCTACAACTGGAAGGAGGCTCCAACCTGAAGGAAGCCACAACTCCCTAAATTCTCTGACTCCAACTAGAAGGAGGCTACAACCCCCTAATTTCTCCACATCCAACCAAAAAGTGGCTACAACCACCTATCCTTGACCCGTCCAACCACCCTGAAGTATAAGTGTAGACCAACTCTCGCTATCACAAACTCTGCCACTATCATTTCCACTGTCTCTGTCACTCTCACTCTGTCCCTTTGTCACTGTCTCATCAACCTGTATCTTCTCATCAATCAACTAGCAATTGTACCATACCATGCATCAATTGTATACCAACATACATACTATCTCATGCATCAATCATGAACCAAATATAAATCAATAAAGAATAGTGAATCACGAACTAGAACATCAACCATGTGTAACCTGTACCATATACCATACCATCAACCATATGCATATTTGTAACATATCATCAATGAAGTATCTCAAGGAACCAATGCATGTTCCTCATGCATATTCCACCATAAAACATAAATGTTCCTCAACCATTGTTACACATTATTTTGGTCACCTCAGTGATCAAATGACAACATGTGTATAACTCACTTCCATGTTCCCTAAAAACACTAAAAGAGATTTTCTCCATGAGAAACATGGTTTACCTTTTCTTCCTTATAAACTATGACAAGGGAGATCATCGCACCCTGCTCTATTATTGGGGTGTGATGATGCTTGATCGTCGCATGTTGCACCAAATCTGGACTGTGGTGTTGTCACAACCTTCCTGTGTATAGGGTGAGACGATTCTTAAACAAGAGAAAAATTAAATTTACGAATGTTCTAGAAGGGAATCTTCTAGAAGATGAGGTGGCCTCCGATCGGTTTGGATATTACTCGCTTCTATGATTTAGTGGGATCATCCTAATATCCTCATCCATCCCTCTTTAACCCTATATAAAGAGGGAACTCTTATGGAAAAGGCTAAGGTTTACAAAGGCTTGCTTATGTATGAAGATTTTTGTTATAGATTATACTTGAGATAACTTTTCTTTAGCTCTCTAAGTCATATTGTGGATCTTCTTCATCAAAGGCATTGGAGCAAAGGTGTGTGTGTTGAAGCAAAGAGCCATTCAAAGGGACCTTGCAACATCAAGGCATGGTTTGTATTCTCCATTTTCCATTTAATATAATGTAACAATACATTTCTTCCCTATAAAGGTGTATTTACTTTTATTGTATAACTCATTGATCTTATGCATAGAATTCTTTGTTGGTTTGTGCTTCTTAAACAGGTTCACCATCCCGCAAAACCAAATATGGAGCAAAAAGGATGACACTAGCGAGGATCAAACTTCATTTAAAAGGCATGTCATTTGTCCCTCTCTGAGCTAGTTTATATGACAATGAAGTCTAAGGTGAAGTTTGTATTTTGTCTTGTTTTGTTCTAGCTTCCTGTGGAAGTTAGGGAGATAAGTTTGTGTCCACACTTACCGATTCATTCGATAACAAAATTGGCGACCATACTGGGAATACGACTTCTTTTGGGTTTTTTTGCTTCTTATTTTCTTTTATCTTTCTTCTTTTGATCAATTTCAGTCTCTGAGTCTGTGGGTGATCTGTCTTGACTCTTTGGTTCTTAAATTTCATTGAGAAATTTTGTCATTCTTCCAAATTTTCTTTATATTCAGAGATCGTCGCACTGTGTCCTATTTTCAGGCTGCGACGATTCTTCATCGTCACACTCTACTTGTGTAGACCAGGGAAACAATGTTGCACTGTGCCTTGCTGATAGCCTGTGACGATCCTACATCGTCGCATTGTACCCTTCTATAGCGTGCGACGATTCCTATAGGAATTGTTGGAATGATAGTCGGTTTTCTTTTCTTTGCACAGATTTGTCTTTACTGCCTGGGATGAACTTTTAGAATTGGTGAATGATTGGCTTACATATTTTAAACTTGGATTTGATTGATTTTAAAGGATTGAGAGTCTTCTTCATAAGATTTGTAAATTTCATCTTTTACTTCTTATCGCAATGGTATAATCTCAAGGCTTTGTTCCTGGGTGCTCGTTTGATAAGTTGTTCTTGATTTCTTTTGAGCTTTGGATTGATTTTAAGTTTTGGATTGTTTTTTATTTAGAAACAATTTTTGTTTGCATTCGACAAAAAAATTTCTTATCTTTTCATTTTTTTCTTGCATTATGAGTTTGATTTGGGAAATAGAGTTGAGAGTGCATTAGTCTTCTTAGACCATTCTTCCTTTTTTGTATTATGTCTCTGTTCTGATTTGAAAAGGATAGGACTGAATTTTATTCTTCTTTTTAGCAGTCTCTGTGAGAAAATTTTTGCATTCAAATATTTGACAAAAGGAGAAAATTGGAAGATTTAGTAGCTTTGATTATTTGGAATTCATATCATTCAAAGATTGTGAAATTGTGCTTTGTAATTTTTGTATTCTGGAAAGAGAAACCTTCTCCCTATTGTAATTAGAGTTCATCGAATGAAAGGATTGCATATCATCTATTTTTTCATTTTATTGGGTCAAGGTCAAATACATCATCAGTTTCATTCCTGTTTCCCTTTTGAGTAAGCAACAACCTTTAAAATACTACGTAATTTTAAAATTTATTAGCAACTTTTATTTTCTAGAAATTTTATACACCAACATTAGCTAGGATAGCGCTTTGGAATAGGTTGTAGGGCACACTCTCCAAAGCATCAAAACACACAATAGTGTCTTGTGATAGGGAGAGTTCAAATCCACTTGCTACATTTTGTCCTGGGAAGCCCTTCTAACATAAGGGTCAATCACGAGGTCACATTAGGGCCGACAAAGTTACTCACCTTGATTTGTTGGTCTTAGTGTAGAGATTGTGCATATTATTGGGGGTCACTTGAGAAGAAAATACTGTGGGGACCTTCTCGAGTTGATTTCGAGCTTAGATACCCTGCTTGCATGTGGATCGGACTGTCAACTGCTTCCTCATGAATCATTGTCGTAATTGGTAACCTTCATGGCCTATCTCTTGAGATTCTTTACATGAGGTGACTGTGGAGGGGAAAGTCTTCACGGTAGCTGGAATCGACGTTGGCCAAACTCACTCAGGATCCTTGGAGGGTATACCCATTATTATGTGTGGGAGCTTGCACCAGGGTGTAAGTCTGTTAAGCAGGTCGTCAACGTAACTTTTGCACCCACTTTATCCCATCCCCTTCTTGTCTTGATTTCACGACGTTGGATTTCATAACCAACTAGTGACTTTGAAATATGAAGGTTTGTTTGCATGTTTGATATCTAGATTTTATTAGTGAGTGTTGTTTGTTTCTCTAGTTGTCCATAGCTTTCTTTCATTCTTTATTTTGTGCGGCCAACATTGGCCCTTGTCATTCATGTAGGATGAAAGGGTTACCTCCGGAAGATCCAAAAGAATACACTCCTTTGCTTCCTAACTCACCAGAGGGTTGTCCTGAAGAAGCAGTCAATAATGACGTAGTCTCTGAGATTGGAAATTCTACTCCATTGGAGGAATCAATACTTCTTGTAAATCCATTATTGAGTGTTGTACAAGATCCACTTTTGCTCCGGATAAATTCATTGGGAGACATTGTTGCTAAATATTATACTAGAATACCTACTAGACCTCACACAGAGTCTAGTGTAGACGATCCACCCTTTTAGAGTGAGTCGTTTAGAACTTTGGTTCATACTGTTGGAATTTTTAATCCTAGCTCTGTCCCTGTCCATTCTCTTTGGAGGAACTCTTCGAGACATGATATTTTTGAAAAACTAGGAATGAGTCACCTATGCTAGAGGACCTCTAATCAACCTATGACATCACATATGCCTATGGATTCCACTGCTTATATAGTACCTTTAGATCATTTTACTGGAATGATCAGTAATGTTGTCACATTCTTAGACCAATTGTTGGTTGGTTCTCATACAATTCTTCCTCTCTAGCTTGCTAGCTCTACCATGGTCCCACAAATTATGTTTGTTTCTACCGGAAGTTCGGTAATCAATCAAGATCCTATTGGAACATTACTTCCACTTAGATCAAATTCGTCACTTCCACCTGGGTATAATGCTCTAAATACTTCTATTTCTAATCATGCCCAGAGTCTATTCGGAGGGCCCAATCTTTTTGTTCCCCCTAGGTATAATGTTGCTAGTAGTTTTTTTCCTAAACCTACCCAAGTTCTCTCCGGGGGGCCTAACATTCCTCCTCCACCTCCACCTGGAGGATCTAATCGTCTTGGCCCCAGTATCTCCAATCAAGTTGGAGGCACAAGTCATTTTGTCACTTTTGGTTTTCAAATTCCTGTTGGAGGCCAACCTCAGGTTGGGGTCCAACCTCAAGTTGGGGGGCAACCTCAAGTTGGGGGTCATAACCCAGTGTACGGTCAATATACCCCTGGATTACAATCTCAACCTTGGAATTTTAGTTTCCAAGGAAATCAACAACTGCCTGGGGGGAAAAATCCTCAAGTTAATTCTTTTGTACCCCCTAATCCCAGGAAACTATATCCAGGTTCTATGAATCCTACATGGGGTCAAGGTTTTCAGTCTAATGCTCCTTTCCAACGAAGCTTACCCAATCAACCAACTCATGTTGGCTATTTCACTCAAAACCCTCCACCACTTAATTTGACAGGACCCTATAACTATCTACATAATTCTTATGGTCCTAATTGTATACCTAGATGATTACCTCATCAAAATTATCAGTTCCCTCAAGTGAACATACAATTGTCGTTTCTTGCCACTTTGGATTTACTGGATTTATCTAGTATTTTGAATGATATTTTGCATTCTCCTTATTGGTCGGTCATACCTGCCAAGTTTTCATCAGACATTCCTCAGTTTGATGGGCGATTAGGGGAATACCCAAATAATCATGTCATGACATTCCATCTTTGGTTTTCATTGAAATCCTTGATGGATGACTCCATTAGATTACGTCTTTCCCAACGAACTCTTATGGGTTTGGAAACCAAATGGTATATCGAATTGCCATGCGGATTCTTCAATGACTTAAACACCTTAGCTATGGCTTTCTTAACGCATTACCAATTACCAATACGATACGAGACATGAATCAAAATTTTTAGTTCATTTAAACAATCCTCATCTACTCACATTTCCGATCATATTCACGAGTGGAGGAGGAGAAGACACTTAATCAAAGCTTCCCTTCCTATTGGCTAAGTGGTTTTCCAAATCACTCATCGGTCCTTTAGCCCGTGATGTTTCCATGGGTGGTGTCGTCACTAAAGAGTAGGCGATTAATCGGTCTCAATACTTGGATCTCGTTTATTCACAAACGAGTACACTATATAACTTGATCCCTGATGCTCCTCGCCCATCTACAAATACAACCCCAACACCTTTGGTAGCTTCTCATGTTGTTGATGGTGTGATTGGCACTTTTCATGCTGAAACTCAGTCTAAACAAGCCAATCATTCCAATCCCAAATCTACTACTGCTAATGTACAAAATACTCCTCCTCCAACTCCTTCTCCTAGTAAATCCTCTAAGGTTAATTCGGTTCAATCTACACCTACTGGTAAAAATAAAAATAAAAAGAAAGGGAAGGGTAAGAATAAGGAGGAAAAAATAATAATCAACAATCTGATAAACCCAAAACTCAACCTGTTGATGACAAAGAAAAGCGCAAACCTCGTTATCCTTGTCTTATCTGTGTTGAGGATCATTATATGAAATATTTTCCACGATGTGATGAGGTTACTAAGTTCTTGCAAGGGACTGGGACACCTCCTACACCCGTTGTTTTGTCACAACCGTTTCCTTCTCAGCAACAGGCCCAATTGGTCATTCATGACCAACCTTCTCCCTCTACCACATCTTATGTACTTATGTGTATTGGTGATTCCAAGAAGAACGAAGTTGCAGTCACTACTCAAGCCAAAGATTATTCTCCTTTGAAAGAGAAAGTTGATGATTCACCACCTCCATTGGTTCAACCTCCTCCATCGACTTCACCTCCCAACGGTCCTCTTCATCTCAAACGACTGAGTCTAGACATAGTTCTTTGTCCTCCTACTAAGGGCGTTGCTCGTAAGTCGTCATTTAATCCTCATGCACATGTTTCTCAAAACTACAGTATTGTAGAAGATCTAACCTAGGAACCTTCTGTGATGTCGGCTCTCAAAGTCCTTCAAAGTTGTCCTATGCAATGGAAGGCACCGTTAAAGGCTATTGGTGGAATTGATCCTACCGATACAAACTTGATAATATTTGACTTGGAAGGTCATATTCCAAGACTTCCTCCTCAATTATCATTTCAAATACAAGTTATTGTGGAAAATAAGAATATTTGTCAAACCGTTATTGACGAAGGAGCCTCGACTTGCATCATGTTCATCACTTGTTGGAAATCCATTGGCTCTCCTACCCATAATGAGTCACACAATACTCTAAAATATTTTAATGGTACAGAGTTTAAACCTTATGGTGTTTTTCCTTCGTTATCTATTACATTAGAAGGCAAAGTGGTTACTATTGAGGTTGAGGTCTTTGATGCACCTCTCGATTATAACCTTCTACTTGGTCGTAGTTGGATTGATTCCATGTGTGAAGTTGTTTCTACTCTTTTACGTGTGATACGTTTCCCTCACCAAGGAAAAGTTGTTACTATCGATCAACTTGCCTTCTTTAATTCTGATTCACGTACTAGTAACGTAACTTTAATTGCGAAAACACCTCTCGGTTATGAGAATGTTGGTGTGGATCTTCTAAAAGATTCATCGTTAATGGATATGTTCCCCATTCCACCACCTGATATTCCTCCTCCTTTTTTCTCTTCGATTAACATGATATCAACCACTATTGGTGAAATCCCTGAGTTTTATGACCCTTGGATAGTACCTATCTTTGACGATTGTCTTCATTACGACGACAAGATGTCTTTAAGTCCGATAGAATTGGCTTATCAAGCTATTCAATTGACAAATCCTTCTCCTCATTCTCTCTTAGACACGTCTTTGAATCTGTTTCACGTGGTTTTTCACACCGATGAGATGATCATGAAAATCATGTCTATGGAAGATACCCCATGGGACGATGAGCATCATCGTTCTATTCTCTTCCTGAAACCTGAGACCATAGAGAGTTACCAATGGATTTTGAATATGTCTATTGTTGTTACTATTTCCCCTATTCCTGAACCAATACATGATGTTTTGTATGAAGGGAACTTGGGTAACATTTCATCCACCATCCCTCTAGATATTTTTATTAAACCTGGAATCGTGGAAAATGCTCATATTGGTGCCTCATGTTCTGCTGATGAGATATGAATTTACAAAGCTCTTTTCCAATAATTTTGTGGCATTTTTGCCTAGAGTTATGAAGAGGTGTCTGGAATTGATCCAAATATTGTTGTACATGAGATTAAGAATTACCCGGACGCTAAACCCGTTTGATAGAGGCTTCGCCTAGTCTATCCATGTAAAGTTGTTTCTATTAAACTCGAAGTTGAAAAACTTCTTAAAGTTTATTTTGTCTATCCTGTGGCTTTGACTGATTGGGTATCTAGTCTTGTTCCAGTTACAAAGAAACAAGGCACGATCCGTGTTTGTGTAGATTATAGGGATATCAACATGGCTTGTCCTAAAGACAATTATCCAACCCCTTTCATTGACCAGATCGTTGACGACTGTGCCATGAATGAAATCTTCTCCTTGATGGATGGTTTCTCTGGTTATAATAAAATCAAAATTTTACCTGCGGATCAACATAAGACTGTTTTTATTTGTCCTTGGGGAACCTTCTCATACCGGAAACTACCTTTTGGTCTCAAGAATGCTGGTGTGACTTTTCAGCGTGCTATGTCTTATGCTTTTCATGACATTAAGCACATTGTACAACCTTACCTAGATGATTTACTGGCGCATTCCATGCATTGTCAAGATCACCCAACACATTTACTAGCCATTTTCCTACGCTGTCGCTATTATCCCATACGGTTGAATCCACATAAATGCATTTTTTGTGTGGATTCTGGACGAATTATTGGTTTTATCATATCTACACATGGGATTAGGGTGGACCCTCTGAAGGTTGAAGCTATTCTCAATTTTCATCCCCAACTATGTTGAATTAACGAAAGGTTCTACTTGACTTCTTAAGAAAGGTCAAGATTTTGTATGGGACGACACTGTCAACAAAGCCTTTGAAGCTTTGAAACTTGCCTTAACTCATACACCATTATTGTTTCCACCCGATTATAGTCGAGAGTATTTCTTATACTTAGTTTCTTCAGGCTCTACCATAACTATGGTTCTAGTCCAAGAGGATGATTCACACAATGAACATGTAATTTACTATTTGAGTCGGAGTCTCATGACCACCAAAACCAAATATTTGCATGTGAAGAAATTGGCCTTGGCAGTTGTTCAAGTTGTTCAACGTTTTCATCATTATATCTTATTGTGCAGAACCATGGTCATTTCCAATTGCAACCCTATAGAACACATCCTTACTTGAAAATTGTTGGGGGGAAAATACTCCAAGTGGATAGTGATTCTCCGGGAGTTTGATTTGGAGTTTGAGCATGCCAAATCAAAGAAATCTTTGGTTTTTGCAGAGTTGATATGTGATCTTCCCTCTATTGAGACAAAAACTGTGGAAAAGGATTCATTTCCTTATGAGTCTATATTTCTGATTAGTTCTGATGACATATGTTATGGAGATATTATCAATTATCTCCAAACCAAACTTTCTAGCCCGATCTTTCTAGTATAGATCGTCGTCATATTCGGTATCAATCTCGTCAATACATTATCCTTGGTGATACCCTTTACCGTCGTGGCATTGATTTCATATTTCGACGATGTCTAACCTATGATGAGGCTGAGAAAGCTTTGAATGACTGCCATTCTGGAGCATGTGGCGTTCGTATGTCTAGGTATGCCACTGCCCAAAATATCTGACGAGCTAGTTACTTCTAGCCTTCATTATTTAAATATTGCATTACTGTCGTCCAGAAATGCCATGCTTGTCAAACATATAACAATAAGATCCGATCTCATCCTGCTCTTCTTTACCCTGTAGTTTTTGTTGGTCCATTCGCTAAGTGGGGCATTGACTTCATGACATGTAACCCTCACTCGGCCTAGGGACATGGATACATTATCGTAGCCATGGATTATTTCACTAAGTGGTCTGAGGCAATGCCTACATTTGATAATACTGGGAAAACTGCAACATTGATCATATTCAATCATATTGTTACCAGATTTGGTGTCCCTCAAGCCATCGTCACTGACCATGGTAGTCATTTTCTCAATTTCATGATGTCTGAACTTACCGAGAAGTTGGGTCTTCGACATGAAAACTCAACACTTTACTATCCACAGGCCAATGGCCAGGTTGAAGAAATTAACAAAGTTTTTACTACTATGCTTCGATGGATGATAGGAATTCACAAGTCAAGCTGGCACACGATGCTCTTCTCGGCATTATGGGCCTATCGGACATCTGTGAAATCTGCCACAGGGTTCACACCTTTTCATTTAGTATATGGCATCGAAGCTATTTTGTCGATTAAATGTGAAATCCCATCTTTGAAACTAGATGTCGAACTTCTCCCTAACACCTCAGTCGAGGAGGAACGCCTCTTATATTTGATGCAATTAGACGAGACTCGTAGTGATACTTCCTTAGTCATTGAAACTCAGAAGTAACATGTCAAAGCTCAATATGTCAAACCACATGTTTTTTCTGAGGGTGATTTGGTTCTCCTTTACGAACAAGATCATGACTTATTAGGGGCCGATAAATTCGAGCCTATGTGGTGTGGCCCTTATATCATGAAACGAGTGTTGGAGAAAGGGGCTTATGAGCTGGTAGATTATGATGGAATTCCTTTGAGTGAACCCAGAAACGAGCTTTACTTGAAGAACTACTATGCTTAAACTAATTTTGCATGAGTGCTTTGTATTTTTAGTGTATCATACTCTAGTGTGCTTTTTTCGTTTGTGTTTCACCTTTTAGCTGCTTACCTTGAATTGTGTTTGGTTTCCAGATGTCAGTGTCTTCACTACCCTATATCGTCTTTGCTGATGGTGCTAGTCATAGTACTCAAAACCTAGCGTCTGTTGTGTGGAAAATCTTGTCGAGCTGCAGATATACCATGTAAATCAACATTTAATTGTCAACCCGGGAAGGTAGACTTAGAGGAACCAGCACAGGAAATGCAGGGCTGAAGAGGGGGTTTAAAGGATGCCAAACTACTCTCTGGACTGCTGAAAGAAACTCACTGGAAAGAGCTACTGTACCCTACTCTGTTCTATCGGTACTCGGTACTAC
>JASDQU010737653.1:232571-250048 GCA_032191745.1 Picea mariana
CCCCATGTCTTTTTGCAAACAACTTCAACAGCACCACTTGGTAACTTTGCCCAGAGATAAATTACTCCTTGTCTGCCCTTTACCGTATTTGCACCAAGAGGTGACAGTGCATCCACATTATAGTTGAATTCTTCGCTCATTTGTGGTTTTGGAAGAACTTCATGGTTTCTGTCTGCAATGGAACATATATGTGTAACAGAACATGAATAGCATAGAAAGAATGCCCTTTGTTAAACAAAAGTCTTCAGGAGAGTAATTAATATCTTCAAGAAACAACAAGAAAATGTTATAAATCCGGAGCCCAACAAATCTATGCACCTACAGATGATTTGATCAGTCTACACAGTGTTTTCCTTGGTTGTGAAACTAATAATATTGTGGAATACAATGCATTTATCGAGTTATTAACTGACGCCATTTCATTTGGCATCTGTCATCTTATTGTACAACTTGATTCATAGTTAGTAGTGCTACAATTGAGTAATGTTTATTCCATCTAAAGTCCTACTTTGTTACGGGTATACTTAAGAATTCGCCTCTTGGAAAGACATTTTGATTATATTGAGTATCAACATATTCCCATATGTCTAAACACATTGACAGATGCATTGGGTAATTATGTGTTAGACGTACATTTGTGACATTTATAAATCCAAACACACATTTAAAAAAAGACAAGTAAGCTGGTAGGAACTTTTTACTAATACGACAAAAGTTATAAAAAGTGTTTGTCCAAGGACCAAAATATCAAAATAGTGAAGCTCATGGATTCATATACAAAGCATCAAGGATGTTTCTTGTTATAACAAACAACTTCTTGTGCCACTCTACAAAGCAGTCAACCAATAGATGTTGATATGCCAACTGTATGGCGTTGGTAGCGTCAAGGTAGTTCATCCACAGTGATATCAATGATGTTCATGGTTAATCCCTCTAGTTTCTACTCGATCTCCTCTAGATCCTTGACAACCACTCCTTGACCAGCTACAATACGTATATCTCCTCACCTCTGAATGGGAGATGATCCCAAAGGATGATAAGGTGCCACATCTGCATTAATGAGAGCACTTGATTATTCTTGTATAAATGAAAAAAAACATTTTATATAATTAAAATATCAAAAACATCATATAATGAAAATTTCCTTCTTACCTATGTCTCCCCACTGAGATCCCTCAGGAAGAGCTAAGTCAGGATCCCCACGGAAGTTCATCCTGGCGTAAGCATAGTCCTCCACCATGATTATCTGATCTCTCAGCCACTGGAAGAAAGCTGCATCATACTTGATGATATGAACGCCACCGTGACGAGCCATCAAATCCACCCATATTTTCATATGTGGATATTGTGGAGTGGGTATGCCCCACTCCACCTATAGATGTAATATGGGGACCCTCTCCAGGAAGAAGGACACTAAAATGGATCCATAACCAAATTGTTTCAACTGACCTTTCCGACACTTTTTCAGTTTCTTTTTCATTTTCTTCAAGAGACCCTTGCACCAATTGAAGACTCGGGGCTCCATACACTCTATGGCATACTAAAAGTGGATTTGCAAATCCATGTGGGGAGTTGCACTCCCTTCCATCTTGGTGATATTATAGAGTATGGTTCTCAATGGTAAATTCAGAACATCCCTAATGGAAACCTTTCCACTATGCTTTTCCATACCCGGCACATAGTGGTGTGCAACATAGTAATCCATGAGTTCTCCCCCACCCCTGCTTCCCGAGAGTGATACCCAAGAGCCTCAATGAGATAACCCTATTAGAAAGTAAATTTCATCTATATCCAAGGTAAGTGTATGCACACCCACGTGAAAGGCTTGTTCATTTACATCCCACATGTGGACTAGATACTCCAACAATCTCAGTTGGGCTCTCATGCCCTGAATTTTGAAGAATTTGAGTAAACCACACTCTCAGAGTTCCATGAATGTGCTTGGGTCATTCCTGACGAAGTAGTCTTCTTCTTCATGCTCACATTCCCCCCACTAGAGCATTTTGACTGAGGAAAACCTGCCAAGTAACATCAAAATATTATTAGATTCATAAAAAATCAATTCTTGGAAGTTTTCCTAACTCATTTCTTCTTTTCAAAAATTGAGTTGCGGTCGTCGCAAGGCTTTGATTTTACGCAGAGTGACCTCATCACACCCTAGAGTTTTGTCCCCTACAGAGATTTGAGATCGTCGCAGCTCACGATATGGTGAACCTACGACGATCTCAAAGCGCAGTGACCTCCAAAAAATTGACCTTAACTCAAAATTAAGCCATTAAAAATCGAGCTCCTCTCCTTTTATAAGATGAAGAGGATAAGGTGAGGAGGTTAGGATGATCCCACTAAATCATGAAAGTGAGTAAGATCCAAACCATTCAGAGGCCACCTCACCATAGAAGCTTCTCCTTCTAGAAGCATCAAGAAAATGCTCATTTTTCCGACATACGAAGGCCGTCACGACTTAGCTATAGTGCAGCCTGTGGAAATTTTGTGCCCTAGCTATAGTGTAGCCTGCATAAATTAGGCATTTCTGGACCCTAGCTATGGTGCAACCCGTGGAAATCCTCCAAAATAGGGTTTTTACAGAGGAAAAAACAACTTCTTCTCTCATGGAAAGTTCTTCTCCCTTCTTTCTTTAGGAATTCAGGCCACTGACCCCTCTGAAGACAACAGATAGGTTTACATCATTAACGATCATGAGGGTGATGAAAATAATGTGTAACAGAGAGCCCCCTAAAGTATGAAGTTAGAACATAGTGATAGCTGAAATAATTTGTCGAGTGTGTGTAGGGAACAAGGAACACGTCGGTCAGAAACCTGCCAACAAATAAGGAAATATAGTACCATAATATATCATCACTGAGGTAGGCATTCCCATACTCAGAATACAAATGACTCAAAGCATAAATGCCGACATGCAAAGATCTATGTCAAGTAAGACAGGTCATGGCCACCAAACATACAATGTGAATCCATGCCATTATGAATCAAATCTGAACATAGCCACCAAAATATATTGTGGATCTATGTGTTAAAGAGTCAAATTTGAACATGGCCACGAGACATACAATGTGGATCTATGCAATAGTACAAACTGAATATATTATAATGCAGCCTGAATCTCTCAGAAAAGATTCAGGGTCTTCATCTCCACCATTCTATAGTACGAATCTAACCATGTGAATACATGTACTGAAGTCGAACATGGTAGAAACCACTTCATTACCGATCATTAGTGAATACCGTTAACAAGTGCGAGGGAAATCACCATTAATGTCAATGACTCCTAAGATACTCTAGTACAATCCAACGAATGTGAATTAATGAGCTGAAGTCGAACACTCGCGAAATCTCTCGATCAAGGGTCAATAATGAAAACCCATTGTGGAAAGCGAGGAAACCTACCATTGAGGCATGCAAGTTCCAAGGTACCAATTGGTTTCTAAGTTTGATTCCTGGATAATGAGTTGAAGTCGACAGGAAAAGACTCGTCACAGGAAGGCCTTAATGTATCCCCCATGAATGACACGAAAAAAGTAACAAGATTTGATGTAGATCAGAGTAACAAGTGATTTAGGATTGACTCAGGGATGGCCGACGCAATAAAAAGCTTAAGGACTGCAAAAATGGCCGACGCAATAGAAGGATTTCTGGGCTGAACTTATTTTTTTACCATATTGACAACATGACAATTGTCTTGGAAAATACTGACTCAAAAACAGGGATCACATACCAATTTGTAATCTAATAAAGGAGTATGATCAAGAGACAAACGAATTTTCCAACCTAGATACAAAGCGAGTGAAAGGGTGTCATGTTCAAAAGTGACTGTTCCATAGAATACAGGTTCAAACACATTTTTTTCCCAATTTTTCCCCCACCATTTCTGGCGAGTACCTCTTTATTTTTATGCAAGCTTGAGGAGGATAACATATGATTGTAAATGTAAGCTCATCCTTTGAATGATTCCCTAGGAGTATGTTTAACGAACCCTAAGAAGGAAAGTTTCGGTCCCATATGGGTCTTTCGATGATTGTTTAACGAGTCCAAAGATAGAAAACTCGGGGGTTTTTCATGTTTAGAGAGTCTGCAAACACTTAAAGAGAACTCTCTCAGTTCCTTTTTCGTAAAGTAGTCTGATGAGACCGAAAAAGAGATAAACTATCGCTCAATAGACACGCTTTCTAATACTTTAATGAGCATGAAAAGAACAAGATTGCTCGACAATATTTTCATGTCTAGAGAGTCTGAAAAGAGATTAAAGGTTACTCCATGGGGTTCCTTTTTTGTATAACCTTTGCGAGTCCGAAAAAGTGATAAAAGTTTACTCGGTTACATTCTCATTGATTTATGAGCATGAGAAAGAAAAAAGACTAAGCTCTATAACTTATTCTCATGTATTTATGAGCATGAGAAATAACAAAGACTAAGATCGGGATTGTTTTCATTTTTACGCAAGCTTTAAAACAAAACAAAACTATGCTTGGGATAGGTTTTATTTTTACACAAGCTTAAAAAATAAACAAAACTATGCTTGGGCCTGGTTTCATTTTTACACAAGTTTGAACTAGAGGAAACTATGCTTGAGGTAGGTGGTTTCATTTTTACACAAGCTTGAACCATAGAGAAATATGCTTGAACTTCCCAACACATAACAAAGGTATGGTCGGTACTTAGCCCCCAACTTAAGAAGCGAGCGACTCAACTTCAGCATGAAGTCTAGAGGCTAAAAGCATTGCCCCCCAAGCTTCATTTCGTCCAACTTCAAAGGCGGATGAAAATGAATCTTCAAATACTAGACAAAGGACTTGACTCAACAGAGGGGGGGAAGTTGTTTCATGTTTTCACGAGCTTGACACAAGATAAGAACTATGCTCGAGAATCCAGGTTCAATCCCTAGACCTCTGTTTCATTTTTTTAACGAGCTTGACATAGAAACATGAACTATGCTCATAACCTTTGTTTCATTTTTTAACGAGGTTACTACAGAGACACAAAAAACTGTCCTCATAACTAGTTTCATTTTTTAACGAGCTTGAAATAAAAAAACCATGCTCATAGCTGGTTTCATTTTTTAATGAGCTTGAAATCATAAAATCATGCTTGAAGCTGGTTTCATTTTTTAACGAGCTTGAAATCAGAAAATCATGCTCAAGGCTCTCTTCTTGATCATGGCTTCTGAGAAGACAGTGCTCTGGAATGACAACATGTCAAGGGACAAAACTCGGTCATGGCTTCTAGGAGGTCTTCACTTGATGAAAGAAACACACTCTGGAAGGAACACATGTCGAGGGCCGCAAATAGGGGTAAGGAGATTAGGATCCAATAGCTCTACCGAAGAGATCACCAAGTCAACTACCGGATCTAAGTCATAAAAAAATGAGCTTATAGAAAGAGTCTCATCTTCATCAATAGTTAAAGGCATGGGAGACAATGCCACATAATTAACTTGTGGCAGAGGCGATATTGTCTGCATATAATAACCATTTAGGGAGGTTATCCAGTCAGGACCGATGAATGAAAGTTGATCAATAGTCACAATTCTTCCATCGCGAGGGAAAGATATCACATGAAAAAGAGTGGACACAATAGATTTCATGGCATAGACATAATCTCACCTAATGAGTAAAGCGAAATCCAAGGGGTTTTGGACTACCATGACATCAATAAATACAGTTTTCCCTCCCAAAGTTACAGGAAACTAGGGAAGGGTCCCTAAAGGTTGACTGGTTCTTCTGTTAAAAGCTAACAAATTCTACGTAATTGGTGCAAGCTGAGGACAACCCAAAGCTTGCCAAGCAAGAGAGGACAAAATACTAACAAACACACCTTCATCTATCAGTGTCTGAGGAATGTCCCGGCCACAAACCTATACTGTAATCTAGAAAGGAATGTGAGAGGGAAGACGAGGTCCAGTTAGCACACCCCAATTAAAATGGATGGCCTCATTACTTGGAGGAGGTTCCACGGGAGAAGGAGGAATACCCCCCGCCATAGTAGAGTCTATATCAACGAGAAAAATGTGGGCAGTATCAGGTTTACTCTCGATCGAGAGAGTAGGATTGACTGATAATGACATCAAATTGACCACTTGGGTTTCATTCTCTAAGGGGAGAATGGGGTCGACTGGTGGGAACGAATCGACCGCCTGAGTTTCATTCTCCAAGGGGAGAATGGGGTCGACAGGTGGAAATGAATCGACCACTTGGATTGCACTCTCTAATGGGAGAGTGGTATCGACCAAGGATGGGATGGGATCGACCTCTTTGTCAACTGGTTCAACTAAGGATGTGACCAGATTGACGACATGATCAACCATACTGACAGATGAAGGGGCTGGATTGATTGTTCCATCAACTATAGGTGGGTCGATAGTAAGCTTGTGATAAGTGGCTGGAAGTTGAGGTTGTGAAACAATCATGTCTTCCAGGAATTTCAAGGTTTCTTCCATATGAGGGCAAAGGTGAGTTAGATGACTCCCTTTGCATAACATACACGGGAACTTGGCTTGACTTTTCTTCTTCCCAACTATANGTGACTAGTTGACGGGAGGTCATCAGCATGTTTTTAAGAGCTAATGACATGGGTTGGCGAGGGTGTGTAGACCATGCTTCTATAACCTTGGATAGACCAGGGAAATGCTTCAGAAGATGGCTACCCTTACAAAGCTGCAAGGGTACTTGGGCTTATAGGTTGGTTGGGTGATTTTGGGATCATCAAAACTCCCAGCACGATTAACAGTAACTGGTTGTTTTCCAACATGTCTGGCAGTGGTTGGAAGTTTAGACCCTTGTTTATTTTTCTTCTTCTTAATCTTTTGTTTCTTCTTCTTCTTATCCACCGAGTTACTAGCTTTAGAGCTTTCAATTGGTGAAGAAGATGAAATGGAAGAAGACCTTGCAAGTGAAGAGGGTGAAGAAGATCTTACTGGTGAAGAAAGTGAAGGATCAACATGAGGTTGATGTTCTTGGGGGAAAGTGCTTACAACTAAAGCACTAACTGCATTTGAGATTACCTGAGTGGAAAACAACCATACTGGTAATCCAATTGTGAGACCCGGAAGGCTCAAAGTAGCGATGTGAGGAGGACCAATGTTTCCATAAGAATGAAAAACAAAAGGTTCTCCTAAAGAATGGGTTCCTTCATTGGTCATTTTGGGAACTGAAGCCATTAAAACAAAGATCCAAGCTAGATTTCGCTAGGGAAAACAAGCAACACACGCTAAAAATATAGGAAGCAAACAAACAAACAAAACCTTCTCACAATGAGCACACTAGTTGGTGATGAAATCCAACGTCGTGGGAACAAAGTAAGAAGGGGTTGAGATAGAGTGGGTGGAAAAGTTACGTTGATGACCTACTTAACGAACTTACACCCTGGTGCAAGCTCCCACACATAAACGTGGGTATACCCTCCAAGGAGCCCGAGTGAGTTTGGCCAACATCGATTCCAGGTACTGTGAATACTTGCCCCTCCACAGTCACCTTGTGTAAAGACCCTAAAGTGATAGGCCACTAAGGTTACCAACTATTACAGTGATGTATGGGTAAATAGTCGACAGTCCGATCCATGCGCAAGGGCAGGGTATCTAGCCCGAAATCAACTTGAAAGGCTTCCACTCATCATTGTGGGTATACCTTCAAGCGACCTCCATAATACACGCAATATCTACACCAAGACCAATAAAGCAGGGTGAGTAACTTTTCCAGTCTCAATGCGACCTCGTGATTGACCCTTGTGTTAGAAGGGCTTCCCAGGACAAAATGTAATAAGTGGATTTCACCACTCCCTAACACAAGATTCTATGTTTGTTTGCAGCTTTGGAAAGTTATATTTCACACCTATTCCAAATCCCTACAACTAATCTAATGTAGGTTTGATACCAAAAAATATAAAAATGTCTAATCAATTTTTATAAGCGCTTTATTTTAAAGGTTGTTGTTACTTGAAAGGAAAATGGCGTGGACAATATGGTGTTTTGACCGACTCGAAAGTTATGCAAAGAGATGAATATGAAATATTTTTATTTCGATGAAATATATGCTACGAGAAGGAGAAAACATTTATCATTCCCATATGCACAATGTCCCAAAATATATTAAACTCATCAATATCAAGATCCTTAAGAAATGAGAAAAAGAGACTGTACACCAATGCACGATTCATGGAATTTTTCAGAATTTAAGACCAAAAATGCCAAGAATCATGCAATTTTGCTACGTCAAATGCAAGGAAGCCCCCAATATAATATAAGAAAAGAAATTACAATTTTTTGTTTCAAAGAGACACTAAAACAAATAGCAAATCACTTCAAAACAAAAACAACCCAAACTAAGTTTCTCTTTTAACACGATTTATTAAGAAAAAGAAGTATTCTTTCACTAAACAATTCTAAAGAAAAACGATGCTTTGTAACTGAAAGACACTCAAATCAAGAGACCAAATCTTTCAAAAGAAAACAAATCAAATATGGCTAAAATCATGTTCAAATTTTGTCAAGTAGACCATAATTAGATCCAACAAATCACCCCATAATCATATCACAGATATGGGCAAGGAAAACCATAAAAAATCAAGAATTTCACAATTTCTGTACGCTGTAGACTAACACAGTGCGGAAATCACTAATTTCCGTTGGCCAGATATGGATAGGGTGCGGAGTTTCCACACTGGTCTAAAATGGAAGGGTGCAAAAATCTTAAGTCGTCGCACTATCCCTCAAAGCAGGGTGCGGAAATCCTCCAAAGTGGAAACATTGAAAATTAAGAAGGTCTTCCAGTGAATTTTAACAGTCATAGAGTCAAGATGGATCCGCTAGTGACTCAGAAAATAGAAACCAAGCAATCAAAGCAAGAAAACAAGGAAAACTAGGAAAACATTCGGTTCCCCAGTGGAGTCGCCAATTTTTTTATTGGATAAATTCGGTAAATGCAGACATAAACTGATCTCCCTAGATCCACCTAGAACTAGAACAAAGCGAGATAGGACATGGCACTTTCCCTAGGCTCTAATCATCGAAATTAATACCAAACAAAGGACGAGAGACATACCTTTAAGTGTCACTTCCTTATGTCTTTGTTGTTCCTGTTTCACTCCGGTGCTCTTGTGATACTAATCCTGCAGTGAGACACAATACAATCAAAGTGAAAGCAGTAAAGTATATTCAATGACAACCTATGCATATGATCAAGAATTATGAAATAAAATAAAAATAATTCTATGGGAAAGAAGCATGCCACTGTATTATATTAAACAATAGGAAGAGACATTACAACATGATGCCTTGATGTCATAAGGTTCCTTCCAAAAATTCCTTGCTTCCCACACACTTCTTGCTCCAAGGATTTAGAGACCATGGATCTGATAGCTACTCACAATCTATCTTGNAAGGTGAGGAGGTTAGGATGATCCCACTAAATCATGAAAGTGAGTAAGATCCAAACCATTCAGAGGCCACCTCACCATAGAAGCTTCTCCTTCTAGAAGCATCAAGAAAATGCTCATTTTTCCCACGTATGAAGGCCGCCACGACTTAGCTATAGTGCAGCCTATGAAAATTCTGCGCCCTAGCTATAGTGCAGCCTGTGAAAATCAAACATTTCCGCACCCTATGGTGCAACCCGTGGAAATCCTCCAAAATAGGGTTTTTACAGAGGAAAACACAACTTCTTCTCTCTAGGAAAGTTCTTCTCCCTTCTTTCTTCAGGAATTCATGCCACTGACTCCTCTGAAGACAACATATATGTTTACATCATTAACGATCATGAGGGTGAAGAAAATAATTTGTAACATTCAGTCTCGTCAAAGTAACTTACGAAAAAGGACATTATGGAGTTCTCTTTAAGTGTTTTTTAGACTCTCTAAACATGAAAAACCCTTGATTTTTATTTCTTTGGACTTGTAAAACAAACATCAAAAGGCCCATATGGGATCGAACCAATCCTTCTTAGGGTTTGTTAAACATACTCTGAGGGACTCATCTGAAGAACGAGCTTACATTACAAGCATATGTTATCCTCCTCAAGCTTGCGTAAAAATAAAGAGGTACTTGCCAGAAATGGTGGGAAAAAATTGAGAAAGAAATGTGTCTCTGTATCTGTGCTAGTGGTAGTAAAGTCGCTCTTGAACATGACACCCCCCTTCATCATTGTATCTGGGTTGGGAAATCCATTTGTCTCTCATTCGACCATCCACAAGTTCATATGTTGGGTCCTCCTTGAGTCAATAATGCCAAGACAATTTTCGTGTCATTCATATGTTCAAGAGAAGTCCAACCTAAACAAGCCTTCTATCGAGTTTTCCATCTGCAGTTATAAATTTTCTACCATGTCGGCCTTCCCTGAGTCAGTTCTAAATCACTTCATACTCTGATCTACTTCAAATATGTTACACATTTCGTGTCATTGATGGGGGATACATTAATGCCCTCCTATGAAGAGTCTTTTCCTATCGACTTCAACTCATTATCTGGGAACAAGACTTAGAAATCACATTAGTACCTTGGAACCTGCATGCCTCAATGGCAGGTTTCCTCGCTTTCAACAGTGGGTTCACATCATTGGCCCCTGATTGGAAGATTATATTGAGTGTTCTAATTCAACTCATTCATTCACACTCATTGGATTCTACTAGAGTACCTTGGGAGTCATTGACATCAATGGTGATTTCCCTTGCACATGTTAATGGTTTTCATTAATGACCGATAATCAAGTGGTTTCTACCATGTTCGACTTCGACACATGTAATCACATGGCTAGATTTGTACTTAGGGATGATGGAAATGAAGACCATGTATCTCACTATATCATTCCAGGTTGTGACGGAGTATTCATAAGTTTGTACTAACACATAGATCCATTGTGTATGTCTTGTGGCTATGCCTGAATTTGAATTCTTTAAGAGCATGGATCCACAATTTATTTCTCGTGGCTATGTTGAATCATGATGACATGGATCCACAGTGTATGTTTAGTGGCCATGAATCACTTGACACTTATGATTAGAGTCACTTGTAGTCTAAGTATAGGAATGCCTACCTCAGAAGATGGTATATTGTTGTGCAGATGCTTCATTGTTTGCAAGTTCCTGACTGATGCGCTCCTTGTTTTTGACACACACATTCTACAAAGTATTTAAGTTGTCACAGGTTCCAACTTCATACTTTGGGGGGAATTTTGTAACCCATTATTTTCGTCACCCCAGTGATCAAATGACGACATGTGTATAACTCGCTTCCATGTTCCCTGAAAACTCTAAAAGATATTTTCTCCATGAGAAAAGTGGTTTACCTTTTCTTCCTTAAAAACTATTGTTATCACTGAAATTTCATCCGCACATGGCGACAAGAACTCAACATCATCAAAACAACAATGAAGTCATTCATGGCCTTGAATTAATCTCACAGCATTCAAAAAAGGTCAAAAAACTATACAAAGTAGTGAAAAATTGAAGAGCGCTTTACAGAAGTTGGGCACGCGCACACATGCGCGGAACAGGAACGTAGCAAGCGTGCATACGCGCATGATGCGCTGCTGTTAGCACAAAAAGCCGTGCACCTGCTAAACGACACATTTATGAATGTGGTCGGCCTCCCAACCACTTATGGTTCAGCTCCCAAGTTGATTTGACCTCCAAATCCGGGCTGGATCCGAATGGTGGGCTGGTCAAAGACCTAATAATGCCCTAAATGGCCTCTTTTCACACTACAAAGCAGTTACACAATAACCCAATGCAATGCTATAAAAATCCATGAATGCACCTCATTTTCTCAAGAAATTCTAATTAATGTTATGCTGCCTATATTGTTTTAAGGACTCCATCCTTGACAAGAACACATTGGCACCATTTCATTGAGCAATCCACCTCTCCATTGAGTGGATTTGCAAAGAGTTCTTTCACCATCATTTTCATTTTCTTTGTTGTAAGGAGAGCAAGCTTGTGAGGGTCCAAGAGCCTTCCCTTGGAGGAAGAAGGGACTCATAGTCCCCTTTCTTCTTGGTGCTTTGATTTCATCAATAGATCAGCCTAAAAACATTGGTGGCATGGGTCTTTTTGCTTTTGTTATCTCTATGTCCCTATGCTTATGATTTTAGTTTGTATTAGTTTAATTCTTGCTTATAGTTTTGTTTTCTTTCTCTAACTCTTTCCTCTACAGCTGTCCTGCTCAGCAAGACCCAACTGGGCATGCAAGCACCTCTTATTTTCTCACCAAGGTGACGAAAAGGGTGCAACAACTATGACAAGGGAGATCATCTCACCCTGCTCTATGCTTGGGGTGCGACGATGCTTGATCATCGCATGCTGCACCAAAGCTAGACTGTGGTGTTGTCACAGCCTGCATGTGCATAGGGTGCAACGATGCTTAAACAAGGGAAAAGTGAAATTCACAAATGTTCTATAAGGGAATCTTCTAGAAGATGAGGTGGTCTCTAATCGGTTTGGATCTTACTCACTTCTCTAATTTAGTGGGATCATTCTAATCTCCTCATCCATCCCTCTTTCACCCTATATAAAGAGGGATCTCTTATGGAAAAGTCTAAGTTTCGCAAAGGCTTGCTTATGTATGAATATTTCTACTATAGATTATACTTGAGATAGCTTTTCTTTAGCTCTCTAAGTCAAATTGTGGATCTTCTTCATCAAAGGCATTGTAATCCATTGGAGCAAAGGTGTGTGTGTTGAAGCAAATATCCATTGAAAGGGACCTTGCAAAATCAAGGCATGGGTTGTATTTTCCACTTTCCATTTAATATAACGAAGCAATACATTTTGTGTCCCTCTCTGAACTAGTTTATATGACAATGAAGTCTAAGGTGAAGTTTGTATTATGTCTTGTTTTGTTCTAGCTTCCTGTGGAAGTTAGGGAGATTAGTTTGTGTTCACACTTACCGATTTGTCCGATAACAACCATATACAATCATCTCAAAGATATGAACTATAAGGACCATATAATATGTTGAACCAGATATAAGAGTGCTCCTCACTCTACCAAGCAACCAAGATATACCATATCCAAATACCAAACCAACCATAACAAGTATTCCTCAAGCATACACCATATCATGACAAGAAGTAATCATCAAAACAAGTATAGAATGATATTAATACCTCTAAATCTGACCTACAACAGTAAGATGTTGACCTATAGACTTCCTTCAAACCTTTAGGGACCTGGTACCAACATCTACTCAATCCTTCATTAGATTTTCACAGATACACAACCTTATCTTCTATAGCCTATGGATATCCACGCTTTCCTTCACTGCAGCTCACATACATGCACACCCTTCTAACCTGCAACCCATGGATACCTCAGAAACTAGGGTTTTTTGCAACCTCGAGACTTTCTCCTTCGACCTTCCTTTGCTACCTCAGAAAAATGTCATTGCAACCTTAGAAAAATATCACTAGTTCACAAGATAGATAATCAATGAATGAGTGTGTGAGTGTACTTGTGAATGACTCCTTGAGGTGCTTATATACTTGTGCTAGGTAACTCCTCTCCTTACTTTAGGGCTTCTATGGTTTTCTTGTTATATCAACTTTACCCCTTTGACCAAGACTTATAACAAACTAGGGAATTCTTGTCCACTCTTCGGGGCTTCCAACTTTACAAGGCCATATCTCCCTAACCATGATGAACCACGTGGAAGTCTACATATCACTGAAAATGGCATGAAGATTTCTATCCATCTAGGAGGGTCTTTCCTACATTTAGAATGTCCTTTCTATCCATATTCTTCATTCAACTTCAGGTACAAAAAACACACCGTCGGGGCTACCAGAATTATTCAAGGGTTGAAATCAATATCTAAGATTACTCTCCAAGGGTTGACATCAATGACAACCAACTATCCAACAATATCCCCCTTTGGAATTGATGGCAACACTTATACATGATAATAGTTATGCTCATGCTCCCCCTGTGACCATTTCTCCCCTTGTCTGCATGCTTTTCTCTCTGTGTCTCCATGCCTTGATTTAACTCTCCCCCTTTTGACATCAATGGAAAAGGGAAATCCTCCTCATAGGGCTACTCCCCCTATCTATAGGCCTCTTCTAACTCTACCGACCTTTCTCTTCATGGTGCTTCCTTGTGTAACTCTCTGATGTATATGAAAAACATTCAAAAGGATTCTTTACTTGAACTCTTTAAGACTTCTATTTCTCTCCCCCTATATTGTTAAGTTTGAGTCTGTGTGGATCACCGAGGGGAAGAAACTATTCCAATTCTTTGTTGTATATACTCAGAAGGCTCCCTTGCAAGCAGCTTGGTGAAGATATTTGCAATATGCTCTTTTGTCCCGACATACTCAAGCTTGATGTTCTTTTATGTATCTTGTTCCCATAAGAAGTGATACTTGATCAGAAAGTGCTTCGTCTTAGAGTGCATCATTGAATTCTTTAAAATAGTGATGGCATTGGTGTTGTCACAAAGTATTGAAATGGGCTCATCATACTTATATATCTTGGAAATTATGCTTCATCCAAAGAACCTAAATACAACAAGCTATTGCTGCAATGTATTTTTCCTCTGTTGTGGACAAGGATATTGATGATTGTTTCTTGCTTAACCATGATACCAGGCACTCACCCAAGTAGAAATTTGCTCCACGTGTACTTCTTCTATCATCAATGCAACCTACCCAATATGCATCTATGTATGCAACATGAGATATATCCTTCCCTTTTGGATACTATAAACCAAACTCTTATGTACCTTTTAGATATTTGAATATCCTCTTTACTGCCAAAACATGTGAATCCTTTGGTACTATTTGAAACCTTGCAACCTATCCAATTTCCTGCATCACGCCTGGTCTATAAGTTGTCACATAAATTAAGCTATCAATCATCAATATTTATTTTCTTTGATCTTCATCCTTGGAATCATCATCCTTACTTAACTTGCAACTTGTCTACATAGGAATACTGACTGGTTTATAATCTGTCATTCCAACTTTTTCAACATTTCTCTAATATACTTTGCTTGAGAGATGCAGATACCTTTGTTGCTCTGACATATCTGTAGTCCCAAAAATAAGGTTAACTCAACAAGCAAGGAAATATCAACTCGTGTTGCATGTCTTTGGAAAACTTCTGACTCATCCTGTCATCATCACTTCCAAAGATAATGTCATATACATAGACTTCAATAATCAATATATTATATTGATCCACTTTTATGTAGAGATAGTTGTCTGCATTTCCTTTCTTGAACCCTTGTTTTTGTAAATATCTATCTAGTCTCGAATACCATGCTCTGGGGGCTTGTTTGAGACCATATAAAGTCTTCTTCAATCTGCAAACATAAACTTCCTTCTCTTATAACTGAAATCCTTCTCGCTGCTCAATGTAGACTTCTTCCTCTAGATCTCCATTTAGGAATACTGATTTCAAGTCCATCTGATACACTTTAATATTCTTGGAGCATGCATAACCTAGTATTATTTTGATTGCTTCCATTCTGGAAACTGGGGCTAACGTCTCTTCAAAATATATACCTTCAATTCGAGAGTATCCATTGCATACCAATCTTTCTTTGTTTCTGGTAACCCATCCATCCTCGTTCAATTTGTTCCTAAAGACCCACTTTGTACCGATTAAATTCTTGTTCTTTGGCCTTGGAACCAATTCCCAAGTGTCATTATTTTCTATTTGTTCTAATGCTTCATCCATATCTTTGATCCATAATTCATCCTTACTGGCTTCTTCAAAAACTGATTGACTCAATAGTAGATAGTATTGTTAGATATTGTTGTTCTGGTGAGCAGATAATTATTTTGTTTTCAACTCCTGCATCTTTATTTCCAATAATATGTTATGATGGATGATTTTTCTGCACTCGTCTATTAGGTGTCTTTGGAGGTACTTGAATATCCTATTTTTCTTTCTTTTCTTCTGGTTCTTCTTTTTCTTCATCTGATTCTTCATCCACTTCTTCTTATTTCAAATCTTCTTTGTGATCTCATTCCACTGAATCTTTGCTACTTTATTTTATCTTTCAACCATATGTCTCATCGATTGACACATTGATGCTTTCCACTATTTTGTTGAGTCTCAGATTGAAACATTTGTATGCTTTCCTTTTTCTTGAGTACTCAACCAATATGCCTTTATCGACTTGAGAATAAAATTTTCCAATTCTACCATCTTCTCTTTTGATGTAGCATTTGCTTATGAAAACTCTAAAGTGCTTTACATGTGTTGGTCCTCCTTTGCATAGTTTGTATGGAGTCTTATCACTATTATTTCTGAGCATCCCTCTATTCTAAATGTGAATTTTTGTATGCACTTCTTGTACCCAAAAGACATATGTCAACTTGGAATACATTAACATGGTTCTAGCCATTCCTTGTACTGTTATGTTCTTCCTTTAAACAACTCCATTTTGTTGAGGTGTCCTGGCTATTGAGAATTGCCTCTTTATCCCATGCTCAGTGGAGAATTCCATGAATTCCTTTGATGTAAATTCTCCTCCATTGTCTGATCTCAAACATTTGATTTTCAACTATATCTCGGTTTCAACAATCTCTTTGTATGTATTGAAGCTTTCAAATGCCTCCGACTTCTTGTTTAAAAAGCAAATTGCAATCATTCTTGTGTAGTCATCAACTAGTAGCATGGAGTATTTATTGGATTACTGAGAGGGGGGACGAATCAGTAAGAGAGAAATAATCCTTTTTAACCATAAAACGCAAGTGTTATATCAATTTATCATTATCATCTAATAGTTGCATAGTAAATAAACAATGAAAAAATGAGCAATCATACACATACACAATACACTAGTGTTTTTACGTGGCAACCCAAAGTGGTAGAAAACCATAGAATGATTTATCTTATATGTCTTTAAGAATTACATTCATTGGAAGCACCAACTTTCTTTGTTTTCCAGCTGCAACTGGAAGGAGGCTCCAACCCCCTAGTTTCTCAGGCTACAACCTAAAGGAAGCTCTAACTCCCCAATTCTTTGGCTACAACCAAAAGGAGGCTACAACCCCCTAGTTTCTCAGGCTACAACCTGAGGGAAGCTCCAACTCCCCAATTCTCTGGCTACAACCAGAAGGAGGCTACAACCCCCTATGTTCTTCGGCTACAACCACATGTCCTTGCCCCATCCAACCACTCTGTAATCAACATGTACCATAAACAAGGGCATTAACCATGCACCAACCTATACCATCAACGATTGCATCAACCATGCACCAAATATGTACCAATCATGCATCAAATACACATAAACTATGACTCATAAAGATGTACCAACATCATCAACTATACACCTCATGTATGTGCCAATTCATCAACTACTTGTCTCAACCATGTACCCAACATGTACCTCAACCAAAATCCCTCATCAATTTCATCATCCAAATATGATTTGTAACTTTGTAATAGACCTGGTGTATATGATCACATACTTGCAAACCTTCCTTAACTTTAACAACAAGAGACTAGCATTTTCATCAAACTTT
>JASDQU010737653.1:250098-265462 GCA_032191745.1 Picea mariana
CATCAACTACTTGTCTCAACCATGTACCCAACATGTACCTCAACCAAAATCCCTCATCAATTTCATCATCCAAATATGATTTGTAACTTTGTAATAGACCTGGTGTATATGATCACATACTTGCAAACCTTCCTTAACTTTAACAACAAGAGACTAGCATTTTCATCAAACTTTAATTTAGTCTCACATGACTAATTTTGGATTAGTCAACAACCCTAACTTGAAATAATCATAACTATGTACCTATAATGAATGAAGATATGAGAATAGTACACAATGTTCTTCAGTGTCTTTTATGCAATTCCTCCATGTTTCACTATTTGAAACCTCTCAAAAAAGGAGTTATAGAAAACATGCAGGAATACCTTGTTGAATTATGGCTTATTCTAGACAGAGAACTTGTAGAGCGTGCCCCACATGGAATATTTTATTAATGGATATGAAAATGGTCCACAAAATACTATAGACTGTACTCTAACTAATACATTTGGTCTTACTAATTTTGTATCTGTTATGAAGAAGTTATGACATTTTTACTCGAAACACTTGTTTTAGACTAGTTTTAGGACTAACCATAAACCCTATTTTCCACGGAGTATAACTCCAAAAATACAACGACCCACAAGTTGAAATCTTTATCACAGCTACATGGATATGTTAAATATTCCTCAACAACGTCCCAATTTCAGGGTTTGAATCATTCTAGAAAAAAAATTATTACGAAAATGATGAGATGACCTGTAAATAACATACCTTAGAAAGCATCATCAAAAGAATTTATCCTCCCTTGAATTTTGACCTTCTTTACTTCATCTCCCCTCTGAAATTCGGCTTAGATATCCTTTGGTTACCTTAGTCACTTCTAGATATTCAATATGCTCAAGTGTGATTAAAACGAGAGAGTCTTTCCTCTTATTTATACTTTCATGTAGCCTCCTCAAGGGGTTACCTTTTAACCATCTTAACCCATTTTCCTTAGTTTAGGGTTAACTCACTTCTAACCACTTGTCCACTTAGTAATTTCTCCATTAAATTTATTCTTTAAATAATTTCTTTTGTATCCACTTTGACTTATAGTACACTCATCACTTCTCTTTATTATTTACCTTCTAAAATCTCTTAAACCACTTTCCTTATTTTAGGGCTAACCCACTTCTAACCACTTGTCCACTTAGTAATTTCTCCATTATCTTTATTATTTAAAAAAATTATTTTGTATCCAATTTGACTTATAGTACACTCATCACTTCAATTTATTATTTAAATAATTTCTTCTTTGCAACCACTTTGACTACTTTGACCTTTTGGTGCTTCTAGATGACTCATGAAGGTTCTCCAACTTCACATGGCCATAACTCTCTAACCGTGAGGAGTAATGTGGTGTTCTACATACCACCAAAAATGGCATGACATGTACTATCCATCCAGAATAGTCTTACCTTCAAATATATTAAAACTCATACCATTATACATCAAACAATCTTGGGTCCATTACCCAAATCTTTGTGCTACCAGAATTCGCTACCAGACTTTCTTCAAGGGTTGACATCAATGAAAACCAACCCAAATAATAAAAAATATCCCCCTTTGGCATTCATGGCAACACACTGATGCAATACTGAAGTCATTTCACTCATGCTCCCCATGTGACCATCACTCCCCCTGGAACCATGCCTCCGTGCTCTTTCTCCAAGCATTTACCTTTGCATCTAATAAATCTATCCCCCTTTGTCATCAATGGAAAATGTATCTTTGATTCCAAGGCTGCTCCCCCTAATTGAAATATCCTTTGGGGTACTCCCCCTGACTGAACTCTTTCTAAAACTGATCCCCCAACCTGAATTGTCCTCTTTATTGTGCTTCCTCATGTAAATCTAAGACACATAAGATAAGCATTCAAAAGAATTCATTTTGGAGTAGAAATTACTCTGAGTCTCTAGCGAAAATACCTAAGGCTTCCCTTGGAAGCGGTTTTGTAAAGATGTCTACCACTTGTTATTTTGTGCCCACATATTCAACTCTGATATTCTTCTCTGCAACTTGTTCCCGTAGAAAGTGATACTTTATTGGAATGTGCTTTGTCTTGGAGTGCATCACCGGGTTCTTTGATATATTGATGGCGCTTGTATTATCAAAATATATTGGAATGGGCTCATCATACTCAACCTGTATATCTGTCAAAGTTTGTTTCATCCATAGAACCTGAGTACAACATCCTGCTACTGCAATATAATATGCTTTGATTGTAGATAAAGATATTGGTGATTGTTTCTTACTTAGCCAAGATACTAAACACTCACCCAAGTAGAATGTTGCTCCATTGGTTCTTCGTCAGTCATCAATGCAACCTACCCAATCTGCATCTGTGTAGGAAATAAGTGATATATCATTTCCTTTTGGATACCATAATCCAAACCCTCATGTTCCTTTGAGATATCTGAAAATCCTCTTCACTGCTAATACATGTGATTCATTTGGTGCTACTTGAAATCGTGCCACCTCTCCAACTACATGAATTACATCTAGTCTGGATGTTGTCACATATAGTAAGCTACCAATCATTGACTTGTATTTCCTCTGGTATGTAGATTTTGTATCATCATATTTTCTCAACTTTCAACTGGTTTGCAATCTTCCATTCCGAACCTCTTTAGCATTTCTCTGATATACTTAGTTTGAGAGATAAAAATTCCTTGGTTGCTTTGACGTATCTGAAGACCCAGAAAGAAGGATAGTTCTCCAAGTAATGACATTTCAAATTTATTCTGCATATCCTTTGCAAATTTTTGGCTTAACCTGTCATCAATCCTTCCAAAAATAATATCATCAATATAAACTTCAATTAATAAAATACCGTCTTGAGTTACCTTTATGTAGAGTTTGTTGTTTGCACTTCTTTTTTTGAACCATGCATGTTGTATATATTTATCCAGTCTAGAGTACCATGCTCTAGGAACCAGTTGTTCAATGTAGACTTATTCTTCAAGTTCCCTGTTCAGAAAAGTTGATTTCACGTCCATATCTCTCCATACTGTTCAAGACTTTGCTACACAATTGACCATAATTTTGACTCATATGTCATTGTATTATCATGAAGTACTACTGCAACTGATTAATATATCATATTGTACTTTTTCTAACTGAATGCATTGAATCTATCTACTCAAATTCTACAAGTTTCTCGAAGTATGGTACTATGGCCTGTCTCAACTACTGCATAAACTACCATGTCTATTATTCATATTCTTTGGGAGTCTCTAAGTCAGATGGATCAAAAAAATTCTTTCTCTGAAGTGTATTCATCATCATCTTCATTAGTAGATTCATCATCTCTCTAAGCTCTGACTTCTTTCTTTCTTTCTGTGGATTCATCTTTCACTACAGTGCCTGAAAGTACAATCTCTTGAACTTGTTCCTTATTTACCAGTCCTTCTTTTCTTTCAGTTATTTTCCAAATATTTATGTATCTGACATCTTTCCTTTTCTCTCTAGAATTTTCTTCATCTTGTTTTATTTCCAATCTTGCGATCTCTGGGACCTAGTCTTTGTTCACATGTTCTTTGTGTTTTGAACAACCATTGTCAACATACCAACCATGCTTCTTCTGCTTAGCTTGTAGAGAGAGTGTGCATTCTTCATTTCTATACTGATTCTATTTTCTTATCCATGTTCTCTTCTGAGGCTCATGTCTGTGATTGTTGTTGTTATGTTGTGGTTCTCTAGGAGGGACTTCCATTCTACAATCTTTGGCCATGTGTACAAAGTTATTGCACTTGTAGCATTCCACTTCAGTGCTCAATGATTCAAACCTATTGTAGCTTCTTCTCTGTGTTTCAATAAGCCTTCTTGGATAACCATTTTGTGTATGACTTTCAAAGTTGTTGATGTTCCTGCTATTAGCTTTGCAATTTACAGCTTTATGTCCAAAATTATTGCATGCATAACATAAACCCAAAAAGATAGTTTGATACCTGGAATTGAATATATTCTGAAAGGAGTTACTCTTATGAATCCTTCTTCTTCCTAAGGCCTATTTGTTTATGTCGATCGTTGATTCTGAAATATGAATCTTCTTGGTGGAGGAGTGTCCCTGTAATCTTCCTTGTAGGTCTTCATATCCCCTTTGATTGTTTCTGCATAAAAGTTTTGGCATGTTTCTTATTCTTTTGTTTTGGAGCTTGATCCCTTTTCTGTCTGATTGTATCCAAGTATGGACTTTTCATGATTAGGCCTTTGACTGCTGATAATGTCATCCTAAACTTTTAAGTTGTTCTACATATTTTTCTTTTGAAGATCCTTTCTCAATGTGACAATCTCTGCTTCCAAATTTCCAATTATCCTGTCTCTTTATTCTAATTGTTCTTTGAGTGCTTCTTCAATTATTTTATATTCTTATATTTGAACCTTCAATTCCATGATAATCTGCTCTAGTTCTTGAGTATCTTCCTTCTTGTCTAGTTCTGATTGTATCTTCTTGTTTTTCCTCTTTTCTCTTCTTATAACTTCTATGGCAGTCAATAATTCTTCTCGGTAATCAACTTTTGCCTCTTCATATTCTTCTTCGGTGTCTTCTTTATTAGAGTCTTCTACTGCCATGAATAAAACTCTTTATGTCTCACTATCATTAACTTCATCTTCATCTGATGAGGAGATGTCTTCTTTGGTGCATAAGCTTTTCTTGAAAACTTTCTTTGTGATTATTTTTCCTTTATATGTTTGTTTGTTATTTGAGTAATCTTCATCATTCCCCTTATTTTTCTTATGAGGACATTTGTTAGCAAAATGACCAATACCATCACAATTAAAACAAATCAATGGATCTTACCTTTATATTTTTCGTTAGTTCCCTTGTTCAATGTTTTAACAAAATTGGCCATTTCTTCATCATCTTTCGAGATGTGATTGTTTTATGTTATTTTTCTTTTTTCTTTCTCTTTTGATTTGATATTTGGATGCTTTGAAAGCTGCTTCTTTTATATCTGGATTTTTTTGTTTAGTTCTCATTTCATATGTTGTGAAGCTTCTATGTAGTTTGTCCATGCTTATTGAGTCTATATCTGCTCTTTCTTCTAGTGCTGATATATTAGGATCAAATCTCATAGGAAGAGATCTTAGTACCTTTTGAACAATTACATATTCTTTAATTTCTTCTCCCAATCCTATGATTGCATTTACTGTTTCATTGACTCGTAAGAAGTAAGCTGCAATATTTTCATATTCCTTCATCTTTAGTTGTTCGAGCTAACCTCTATACATTTGAATCTTTGTTGCTTTGACTTTTGAATCTCCTTCATAAATATTTTGAAGTTTGTCCCAAATCTCTTTAACGGATTTACAATGCATAGCTTTGGTGTATACCGATTCACCAAGACCATTTAGAAGTGTATTTGTGGCTTTGGAATTATTTTGACCAAGTTTTATTCCTCTTTCACTTGTTGGCGGAACTGTTGGTTCTTTGTATCCATCTACTATAGATTGTCATATTGAAAATCCATGTGCATGTATATATGTTTTCATCCTTCTGCTCTGGAATGCATACTTTTTCCCATCAAACTGTGGTATTCCATGTTTATACATGTTGTTGCTCTCCATGATCTACCTTTCAGTGGTTAAATTGATTCTTGAATGAACCTGATTCTTGAATGTAACATTATCATCCAATAGTTGCAGAGTAAATAAACAATGAACAAATGAGTAATCATACACATACACAATACACCCATGTTTTTATGTGGAAACCCAAAGAGGGAGAAAACCATAGAATGATTTTTCTTATATGTATTTAAGAATTACATTCATTGGAAGCACCAACTTCCTTTGTTTTCCAGCTGCAACTGAAAGGAGGCTCCAACCCCCTAGTTTCTCAGGCTACAACCTGAAGGAAGCTCCAACTCCCTAATTGTCTGGCTACAACCAAAAGAAGGCTACAAACCCTAGTTTCTTAGGCTACAACTTGACGTAAAATCCAACTCCCAAATTCTCTAGCTACAACCAAAAGGAGGCTACAACCCCCTATTTTCTCTGGATACAACTGAAAGGTGGCTACAACCACCTGTCATTTCCCCGTCCAACCGCCCTGTAATCAACCTGTACCATAAACAAGTGCATCAAGCATGCACCACCCTGTACCTCAACCTGTACCATCAACGAGTGCATCAATAATGCACCAAATATGTACCAATCATGCATCAAATACACATAAACTATGACTCACCAAGATGTACCAACATCATCAACTATACACCTCATGTATGTGTCAACTCATCAACTACTCGTCTCAAGCATGTACCCAACATGTACCTCAACCAAAATCCCTCATCAATTTCATCATCCAAATATGATTTGTAACTTTGTAATAGACCTGGTGTATATGATCACATACCTGCAAACCTTCCTTAACTTTAACAACCAGAGACTAGCATTTTCATCAAACTTTACTTTAGTCTCACATGACTAATTTTNATTAGTCAACAACCCTAACTTGAAATAATCATAACTATGTACCTGTAATGAATGAAGATCTAAAACTATTACACAATGTTCTTCAATGTATTTATGCAATTCCTACAGGTTTCACTATTTGGAACCTCTCAGAAAAGGAGTTATAGCAAAAATGGCATACCTTGTTGAATTCTGACTTATTCTAGAGAGATAACTTGTAGAGAGTGACCTACATGGAAAATTTGTTGTGTGTATCTAAAAATGGTCCAAAAAATAAAAAAGACTGTACTCTAACTAATACATTTGGTCTTACTGAATTTGGATCTGCTATGAATAAGTTATGACATTTTTACCCGAAACACTTGTTTTAGACTAGTTTCAGGACTAGCCAAAAACCCTATTTTCCACGGAGTGTAACTCCAAAAATACAACGACCCACAAGCTGAAGTTTTTATCACAACTACTTGGATATGTTTCTTCAATGACCTCCCAATTTCATGGTTTGAATCATTCTAGAAAAAAAATTATTGTGAAAATGGTGAGTTGACATGTAAATAACCTACCTTAGAAAGCATCATCAAAAGAATTTATCCTCCCTTGAATTTCAACCTTCTTTACTTCACCTTCCCTCTGAAATTCTGGCTTAGATATCCTTTGGTTACCTCAATCACTTGTATATATTCAATATTCTCATGTGTGATTAAAATGAGAGAGCCTTGCCTCTGATTTATACTTCCATGTAGCTTTCTCAAGGGGTTACCTTTTACCCATCTTAACCCACTTTCCTTATTTTAGGGTTAACCCACTTTTAACCACTTGTCCACTTAGTAATTTATCCATTAACTTTATTATTTAAATAATTTTTTTGTATCCACTTTGACTTCTAGTACACTCATTACTTCACTTTATTATTTACCTTCTAAAATCTCTTAAACCACTTTCCTTATTTTAGGGCTAACCCACTTCTAACCACTTGTCCAATTAGTAATTTCTCTATTAACTTTATTATTTAAATAATTTATTTTGTATCCACTTTGACTTGTAGTACACTCATCACTTCACTTTATTATTTAAATAATTTCTTCTTTTCAACCACTTTGACTACTTTGACCTTTTGGGGCTTCTAGATGACTCATGAGGGTTCTCCAACTTCACATGGCCATAACTCTCCAACCGTGAGGAGTTATGTGGCATTCCACATACCATCGGAAATGACATGACATGTACTATCCATCCAGAATAGTCTTACCTTCAAATATATTAAAACTCATACGATTATAGATCAAGAAAACTTGGGTCTATTACCCAAACCTTTGTGCTACCAGATTTCTTCAAGGGTTGACATCAATGATAACCAACCCAAATAATCAACAATATTTTTCATCTTTTAATCATTTTGTTCTTATCGGTCCAACCAGATCAGTATGTATAATTTCAGTGGTTTTGTTGTGCAGTATTCCTTTGAGTTTAACTTTGTCTTGGTTTGTTTTCCCTGTAGATAATGCTTGCATAGAATGTTTGTTGGCTTCGAGATCTCCGACATTTCTCTTACTGCTTCCTTTTTGCTAACTTTGACAAGATTATTAAAATTTATGTGACCCATTATTTTGTGCCAGAGCCAATTTTCATCATCCTTTCCTAAGAAACATCTTTCCTTTCCTATTTCATTTAGAACATATATGTTGCTTGGATTCCTTATAGTTGTAGCTACCAACTTTCCTGATTATACTTTCCTTATTTCACACTTCTTTGAATCAAGCACAAGTCTATTTCCTTGATCACACATTAAACTTACACTTAACAAATTGTGTTTCATGTCTTCAACTAGTAAAATATTTTCTGTCGTGGCATCCTTACTTCCAAGCTTGATTGTGCCCTTTCCAATGATCCTGGATGAGTTGCCATTCCCAAATGAAACAGATCCATCTCTTTCCTTCTTCGATGTCAGAAACCAAACTTTATTACCTCCCATATGCTCTTAGCATCCACTGTCAACATACCATCCATGTTTCTTGTGTTGAGCTTGTAGAGCAAGATTGCATTCTTCAGTGTTGAATTGATCCTTATTTCTTATCCATATCCTTTGTGGTTCTTGCTTATGACTGTTGATATTATGCATTGGTTCCCTTGGAGGAACAGTGTGTCTGCAATCTCTAGCTATATGTCCAAATTTGTTTCACTTGTAGCATTCTACCTCATCACTTAAAGATCCAAATATGTTGTAGCTTCTACTTTATGCTTCATGAGATCTTCTTGGATAACTATTTCTTGTATAGCCCTCATTGTTGCTTATGTTCTTGGTATTGGCTCTACAATTCATAGCTTTGTGTCCAAAATTATAACATGAATAATATGAACCAAGAAAAATAGTTTTATACCTACGAGTAGAAGATCTTTTGAATGGTGCCGCTCTTCTGAATCCTTCTTATTTTTGAGGTATTTCTATCGCTGGCTATTGTTGATACTGATTTCTGAATCTTCTAGGTGGTGCGGTGTCTCTGTAATATTCCTCTTGAGTTTTCATGTCTTCTTCTTTTGAGGGACCCCTGAGGGATTCCACATAGTTTCTTGGCTCTACTTCTTGCTCTGACATTTTGGAACTTGAACCTTTCTCTGTTTGCGTCTGATTGTATCCTAATCCATATATGTCATAGTAAGGTATTTGACTGTTAATGATATTATCCAATATCCTTGTATTGTTTTGTTACATGTCCTTCTTCTGAATATCTTTTCTTAGAATGACTATCTCTGCTTATAAATTTTCAATGATCCTTTCCTTTTCATATAACTTTCCTCTAAGTGGTTCTTTAATCATATTGAATTATTCTTCCTAGAGTTTTATCTTCATGATTGTTTGCTCAACTTCTTTGGAGTTATGAGATTCTTCTATCTTCGTTAATTCTGCATGGAGTGTCTTGTTTTTCGTTTTTTCTCTTTTAATAAATTTTATGGCACTCAACAATTCTTCTCTGTAATCGACTTTTTCCTCTTCATATTCTTCTTTGGATCCTTCTTCATCGGAGTCTTCTATTGCCATGAATAGTACCCTTTTTGTATCACTGTCACTGACTTCATATTTTTCTAATGAGGAATTGTCTTCCTAGGTGCAAAGACTTTTCTTGCAAAACTTGTTTTTATTTCTTCTACCTTTTGAATTGGATTTTTCTTTTTAGGGTCATTATCTTCTTCATTTATTTTCTTTTTATTATAAGTACATTTATTAGCAAAATGACCAACACCATCACAATTAAAACAAATCAATGGAAGCTTACCTTTGTATTTTTCGGTTCCAGTTTTCAACCTTCTGATGAAGTTATCCACCTATTCATCTTCCTGTGAATCATCACTGCAGCTACAATCTGACTTTTCCTTCTGTTTATATTTCTTCTTTATCTTCTTTGACACCTTGAATGTTGCTTCTTTCATGACTGGATTGTCTTGCTTTGTCCTCATGATTTCGTAAGTTGTGAGTATCCCGTGTAGATCATCCATGCTCAAGGTGTCTAGATATTCTCTCTCTTCCAGGGTTGAAATATTCGGATCATATATCATAGGTAGAGACCTCAGTACCTTTTAAATAATAATTGTTTCCTTCATTTCTTCTCCCAAGTCCTTGATGACATTGACTGTCTCATCAACTTGTAGAAAGTAGGAGGCAATGTTTTCATTTTCCTTCATCTTCAATTGTTCAAACTTGACTCTAAATGTTTGAAGTTTGGCTCCTTTAACTTTGGCATATCCTTTGTATATATTATTCAGTTTGTCCTAGATTTATTTTGTGAATTCACAATGCACAACCTTGGTGTATATTGATTCATTCAAACCATTAAGGATAGCATTTTTATCTCTATAATCATTTTCTTCAAGTTTCTTTCCATCCTTATATGTTGGGGGAGTGGTTGGTGCTTTGTATCCATCTAATACTGCTTGCCAAACATCGAATCCATGTTCCTGTACATATCCTTTCATTCATATGCTCTATAAGTCATAGTTTTGACTGTCAAATGGTGGTACCCCAATCCTAGCATAGTCCATGATCTCCTTCTAGTGGTTAAACTGCTTTCTGAAGGACCTACTCTGATTCCAATTGTTGGATTAAAGAGAGTGGGGGTAAATCAATAATGAGCGATTATAGTACTTTTAACCACAACATATTCTTCAACAATATTCAACATTTTATCATTATTATTCAATATATCATCCGCAGTATAATCATAAACAACATCACATCACAGTAGATACACAATACACCATAATTTACGTGGAAACCCAAATGGGATAAAACAATAGAGTGATTTTCTTATATATCAAAATAATACATTCATTGGAAGCACCAACTTCAAATTCTCCAGCTACAACTGGAAGGAGGCTCCAACCCCCTGTTCTCAGGCTCCAACCTAAAGGAAGCTACAACTCCCTGAATTTTCTAGCTCCAACTAGAAGGAGGTTGCAACCCCCTGAGTTCTCTGATTACAACCACCTATCCTTGTCTTGTCCAACCACCTTGAAGTATAAGTGTATACCAACTGTCATTGTAACATCCCCAACCATCAACCCCATGGCCAGGCAATGCTACTACGCAGAAACATTCTCAAAGTTATATACTATGCATTTAAAAGAAGTTAAATGACTTAACACAGAGTAAAAATATAATTACTGCTAACATACAAAATTAATGGAATTAACAGTAAATATCATTGCAATGGAATACATGATAATAGTGCAAGCATCACAGCCATGCATTTTAATTGATTTTAAACACATGCATATACTTATCTTTGAAACTAGTGTAACTCCACCATCTACGTGCATACCTTCCACGAACCTCCCAGACTTAGACCACACTGCTCATCACACTCTACAGTGGGTCACCCCTAAGCTAGGACCAAGTTCCACCTAGGGCAAGGGAATCCTAGACTAGGCTGAGGTTACATGAAAACTGCACAGAGAATCTGGAAGGATTCTCTCCAGGAGCCTTCTTATGCCCACTACTCACAGACTCTCATTCCCCACATGCTTGTTCCACCCGGGAGTATACACCTTCAAAAGCATAGTCCATCAGTGTTTCACCTCCCTCTCTGGGTCTTAGCAACAGGCCAGATTAGGAATTCTCAGAGCTCTGTAGCTGGTGCTGGACTCTCTCTAGGAGAAAACCACTTCCCATCAGACTCTCACACCTGGAGAGAGTTTCTCATAGGCCTGACAACCTGCCTGTTTTACCACAGGCCTGGCAACTCGGTTCTTCAACTAGTTTTCAATTCAATTCCCACAAGTTTAGGATAACAACAACAACAACAACTTTTAGTTAACTCATGGGTGACAACAACAACAAGAAAATTGGGTGTGGACGTCCAGAAAATGGCAACAGGCCACTAAGACACAACACAGTTAAGGTAACACTGGTTTCAGGATGCATGACAAGAAATCCGTGCAGAGGTCAAACACAGACTCAATAGTTTAGACAGAGGGTGCATCGGCTTCTCAAGAGAACATCACAGGCCTAAGTTTTCAGAGCTGCATGAGGGTATACATGCAGAGATCAGACGGAGTTGCTGGTTTCAGACAACCGATGGCAGAATGGATGAGGAACCCCAAACTCAGCTGACGCTTCAGCTTTTAACCACATGCGCCCAGGTTGACACTTGTCTTCCTGGAGCTGCATGCGTTCCCTTTTGCACACTTGGAGCTGCATGCGTTGCCTCTCCCAGGACTTAGGATAAAAACATGTTTTGTCACACAGCTTTAGAATAATAATAAAATATTATTCTCAAGGACTAAGCCCCTAAGATTAGCCCCTTTTCCCTTACCCACCCTATGGAAGCTTAGTACCCCATCACTCTTTCTTCGTGGTCGGTCTGCATGCAGTGATGTTTAACCTTTATTAATGTTATTCATATTACATATACAAAAACATGTTCATGGCCTTTAACACTTAGGCTCTCCGGCCTAATAAACACATAATCCCACCAGCTTATCAATACTTGGCTCACCAGCCTACAAAACATGATTTACCATTCATAAACATGATTACAACAGGGCTCCTCCTTGGGGATATTACAATCCCCTCCCCTTATTTTTGCACTGTCCTCAGTGAAACTTTCACATAGCATCAACAAGATTTTCAAAATCTTCAAAAAGATGCGGGTATTCTGCCCGCATAGCATCCTCATGCTCCCATGTCGTGTCCTCAAAACCGTACCAGGTCCACTACACCTTTACAAGCCCTATGGATCGATTCCAGAGTTGTTTTCTTTTACGGTCCAATATGCGCACATGATGCACTTGCAGGACACCTTCTTGCTCCACCTAAATCACATTCCAATCAATTACATGATTAGCATCAGGTATATATTTCTTAAGAAATGAAACATGAAACACATTATGTACATTCATGGATGCAGGTAATGCAAGCATATATGCAACTGGCCCAATCCTTTCTAGGATTTCAAATGGCCCACAAAATCTGGCTGCCAACTTGGAGCAGTTTCCCAGCTTCGGGGAACTTCTATTGGATTTCACTTTCAGGAAAACATGCTCTCCCACTTTAAACTCTCTGTGGGTTATGTTTTTATCAGCATAAATTTTCTACCTATCTTGGGCAGCTTTCAAATTTTTCTTAATTTTTAGTATCTGTTCTTCCATTTCCTTGAGCAACTCTGGCCCAACTACTGTCCTATCAGTTGGATTATCCTAGCTTACTAGAGTATTGCATTTTCTACCATAAAGTGCTTCAAATGGGCTCATCTTCAACAATGCTTGATACCCATTGTTGTAGGCGAATTCTACCAAATGTAGGTAGTCTTCCCATTTCGATGGTTTGTCCATCACATACATCCTTAGTATGTCTTCTATTACTCGATTCACCCTCTCTATCAGCCCATCAGACTCAAGATGATAGGTTGTACTAAAGTTCAGATTTGTTCTTAACCCCTTGAATAACCCTTTCCATAAATTTGATGTAAATTTTGGGTCTCTGTCAGACACAATTGTCTTGGGAATATCGTGCAATTGTGCTACTTCCCTCATAAAAATATCAGCAACATCCGTTGCCTTGTGAGTAGTCTTTAGTGGAATAAAATGGGAAGATTTAGTAAGCTTGTCCACCACCACCATGATTGAATCATGTTGCTTGCATGTTCTGGGCAATCCCATGATGAAATCCATTGTCACTACCTCCCACTTCCACTTAGGAATGGTTAAAGGTTGCAACAATCCTGTTGGGTGTCTGTGCTCAACTTTAACCTTCTAACACTCCATACATATCGTGATGTATTCTACAACTTCCTTCTTCATACCTGGCCAAAAGTAATGGTTCTTGACTGCTGCCACAATTTTCTGATATCCAGGGTGTCCTGCATAAGGAACATTATGCATTTCATTCAAAATCATAAGTTTCAAGTTCTGGACATTAGGTACATAAATTATGTTCTTGTACAAAAGTATTCCATCAGTTTCCAACTTATAATTCTCCACTTTCTGTGGCATCTTACCTTGTTGTAGCTTTGCTACTAAATCCCTGTACTACAAATCTGTATTTGCAGCCTATGAAATTATGCTTTTAATATCAGTTTGGCACATGATAATGGTTGTAGCATGTAATTCATGCACTCTCCTGTTGAGTGCATCAACCACTTGTTTTCTTTCCCTTTGATATGATTGATATCAAAATCATATTCATAAAGAAACTTCAACCACCTACTCTGTCTAGCATCCAGGGTTGGTTGATCAAACAAATATTTCAGACCATTGTGGTATGTTCTCAGTTCGAACCTCCTTCCCATGAGGTAATGCCTTCATTTCTTTAGAGCGTGAACTATGGCTGCCAACTCCAAATCATGAGTTGCATAGTTCCTTTCGTGATCTTTCAACTTTTTGGATTCATAACAAATTACAAATCTGTTCTGACTGAGGACTCCTCCCAGTCCTTCTTTGCATGCATATGTACACACTACAAAGTCTTCTTTCGGATTTGCAATCCTTGGGATTGGATCACTGGTTAACAGTTGCTTCAATTGTTGGAAGCTTCTCTCACAATCCTCTGTCGACTGAAATTTCTTCTCCTTCCTTTGCAAGGAAGTGATAGGGTGTGCTATCCTCGAGAACCCTATGATAAACCTTCTGTAATAACCAACTAGACCCATAAAGGATCTGACTTCCGTCACATTATTTGGCATTGACCATTCTCTGATGGCTTCAATCTTCTCAGGATCTACAACTATCCCATCCTTTGAAATAATATGCCCCAACTAATGGATTTTCTCCTGATAAAATGAGCATTTGCTCAATTTGGCATACAATTGGTACTCTCTTATCACCTGCAACACCATCCTTAGATGTTTCTCTTGCTCTTCCTCTGACTTGGAATACACCAGAATGTCATCCAGGAAGACTATGACAAACTTGTTTAGATAGTCCCGGAATACACCATTCATTAGGCACATAAAAACAATGGGTGCATTTGACAATCCAAATGACACGACTGTGAATTCATAGTGACCATACCTTGTTCTAAAGGAGGTCTTGCTGATGTCTTCATCCTTTATCCTTACCTGGTGATATCCTGACCTGAGGTCTATCATTGAAAATATCTTCACATCCTTCAACTGATCAAAGAGGTCATCAATCCTCGGCAGAGGATATTTGTTCTTTACAGTCACTTTGTTCAATTGTCTGAAATCAATACACAATCTGAGCATCCCATCCTTCTTCTTCACGAACAAACTGGTGCACCCCAAGGTGACACACTTGGGTGTATGTACCCCTTCTTCATAAGTGTTGAAATATAACAAGGGATGTCCTCATTCATGTTTTTGTGTTTTGTCATGGGGAGGACATAAAGTCATAATTCCTAGACATGTTTTATTTGTAAAGTGATTTTTTAAATAAAGTGCTTTTATAAAGTGAATGTACTTTATAACTTAAA
>JASDQU010737653.1:312636-326533 GCA_032191745.1 Picea mariana
GCCTCATCGGCAATTCGGGGATCGGGATTTCATAATGCAAAGTTCACTCTACAACGAAATCCCCGATTTCGCGATATGCGAAATCCCGACGGAATCTGAACCGTCAGATCAACATGTGACCTAGACCGTCGATCTACGATAGCAGTCCACGTCAGCTAGGGACACGTGGCACAATCAGAGGATGACAGGTGTCAAGCAGATCTAACACTTTAGGCTCATACATTTCGAAGAAGAAGAGGTTTTCTCTCTTTATGGGTTTCCTCGTGAAAATCTGTCTCTGTGTGTATTTTATGTGTGACTGATGATCTTTACTCTTACTGTCCATATACTGTATGTTGGTTGATAACACATGAAGAAATCTTAATAATTGTTTAAAATGCATAAAATTGTTTAAGCTTATAAACAACTGATTCACCCCCCCTCTCAGTTGTTTTAGTATTTCCAACAATTGTGGGGGACAGTTTTGTGTTGTAAGAGGTATTTCTCTTGGCTGAAAAAGTGTTATTGATGTTGTTCTGAACTTTCCTGAAGAAAAGTAATAAGATTTCTCTCTCTCGTTGGGTTTCCCCACATTGGGGTTTTCCCTGGCAGTTGCCTAAATTTCTGTGAGTTATGGGTTGCTGTCCATTGTGCATTTCCGCTGCATATTTTGCTTAACAATGTGTATTTTTGCTTATAGAAATTTCTGAATGTGGGTATGCATTTCTAAAATGTAAGAAGACAGTTATCTCTAGGTTTCTAAGTGTTTGACGAAATGTGTGAATGAAATATTTCTGATTTTTTCATTAAAAAAATCAACAAAGATTACCAGTGTGCGGGGAAATATGGTGGAAGAAGGAGAATGTGGTCATGGAATTTGTAGACTAGTTTATAATTCCAGAGAAGCAAAACCCTAACTCGAAAAATGGAATACCACACAACTGGGTAAGGAAATAATGACATACTGCTTTTCTAATCATCCATAGTTACATTACATGTGAAGGCAGGTTTTCCTTGGTTTATCTTTATCATATCATACTGTTGATTCATATAAATGGTGATTATCCTCTTAACTTACCCTATTTTCTGTTAAAAAATTTATCCAAGATGTCTAAGAGGGTCCAATCCCATCCTACTACAGAAAAAAGTAGTCTCTTTCATCAGGGTTTGATTAGAACATTAGTAGTATCCTCCTTAAATGAAGTCTATAGATCTTGGGAGTGGTTAATCCAGTATTTAAAACCGGATTTACAGTCAACTAAATCCAAAACTATCAAGGGGAAGAAAGCATCCATATAGAAGAAGACTCATCCATCGACCGAAGTTTTAATAAAAGAAGATACACCTACATCTAGGGTAACTCAGGCCAGCAAGAGAAAATTGCAAACTCAGCAATCCATTAAAGATTTTCTTGTAGGTGAAGACCATGAGAGAGCTACCACTAGTTGAAGTAAGAACCCTAAAAAAAATGAAGACACTGATATCTATAATGATCCAGATATAAAGAGGGAAATTGATGAATATGAGGATTACACTACCATCCTAGTTCAAACTCCAGTCAAACAGAAACAACAATTTGCAAGTAAGAAGAATGCAAAGGGTAAAAAACAGAGAAAAAAGCAAAAACTTGTACCTAAATGCCCTAGAAGAAATTCTACCAGAGCTGCCAATAAATTTAGAATGAATTCTAAAGAAATGTTTCATTCTTCCATCAAGAAGGAGAATCTCATAATCATATAATATAATTCGGAGGATTCTAAAAAAGGAGATCAAAAAACAGGCAGTAGCATCTTCTTTACACAGGATATTCCAGAACTCAGAGAATCAGAAAGCTCTGAAGAAGAGGATATTAGCATTGGGTTATCCTCCAAATATGAAATTAAGTTAACGAAACCCCAAGACTTCATAGATTTGAACCTACCTTCTCCAGTAGAAGAACATCAAGAGTTCAGGATGAACATAACAGAAAGAAGAAAAGACAAAAATCAAATACAGGAAATACTTTGTTTTTTCTTGTTTTAGTCTTTATCCTCAAGAGCGGTTTCAGAATAGATGGAGATTAATTTTTGGAAACCAAAAGAGGTTTTTGTTGAGAACGGACCCCTTCACAAAAAAATCTCTCGTTTTTTACACATATATCACATTTTAAGATATTCGAATATATCTTTGAGGCCTATGTTTCAGAGATTTCACAATAAATAATTTCATGTTTTAGTCACTAATTTTGGGAGAGGTTGCAGAACAGTTGGAGATGATTTTTTAGAAAAGAAAAAAAAGAGGTTTTTGTTGTTAACGGCCCCCTTCACAAAACAAATTCTCGGATTTTACACATCTATCATTGTTTGGGATATACCAAGAGATTGTTGGAACCTATTTTTCTGGAATTTGTCAGATTTATTTTCCTAAAAAATCTCATGGACAACAGTTGACAAGCCACCTCATCAATTCAACTTGGAGATCAGATTTGATATTCTCCTTGATTAATTGAAACAATAAACTAAATACATATGAGGAGGCTTTCAGATCCATTTCTTTTGGATCTTGATAATTATGTAATTTTTCTATATAAACTATGTAGAAGGAGAATTTAGGGGTCGATTAGTTGGGCATTCAAGAACCTTTTTGTAAAAATCCATTGTAAGACAAGATTATATTTTATATTGATACTAAATGGAAAAAGGCATGTTGACGGTCAGATCCTATTTCATATCTTATTATATTTCTTTTCTTATTTGAATTCATTTATTCTGTTGCAATGCATATGATTTCTTGATTTTAAGTAACACAGTGAACACTTTGTTATTTTTGTTTATAATCAAGATTGTTTTCAAGTACATGTTCTTGTTTTTTAATGATATTTTGAAATAAGAAATCCATATGTGAGTTGAAAAACTAGATACTCTCATACATTCCCTTCTTTATTTAAATTTCTGATCTATTAAGGTGACTACCATTTACTAAATCAGTGGGATGTTTACTTGTTTTTACATTTGAGTTATGTGTTTATTCTTGAATCTTTGAACCATCTTTCAACCACCTTCTGAAAACCTATTCAGAAAACCCTTCATAAATACCATTGAAATAACTTGATGATGCCCTAGCTTGCCCTCTCACAGTCAAGTGCAACTTTAGGGACTAACATCTTTTGGCGTCATTGTCGGGGATGGAAGAACGAAGAATTTATTCCTGGGAGAACGACAACGATCAATTCTAGCTCTTGATGGTGAACAGGAGTTGGACACTTTTTCTGACTGTATCATTCACCTAGAAACTACATGAAGGAAGAATCCATTGGCAACTCCATTGATCCAAGATGTCGAAGGCTATGGAAGCCATTTTGGCTCGTAGGTTTGCTCCATTTGATTTCTCCGGTATTCCTGGTTTTCCAAATGTTGTGTCTACTATGAATGAATGGGGAGACTACCTTCCGAGGTTCAAAGGAGATGATCATGATCATCCTGCACAACACTTGATTGGTTTTCATCAATACATGGACCAGTTTGATATTCATCATGAATATGTATTGTTGAAGATATTTATGTACTCCTTGGAAGGAGAGGCGAGACAATGGTATCGATCTCTTCATGTTTCTAGTATTTCATCATTAAATGATTTCCATGCTGCTTTTCATTCATATTGTAAGAGGATTTATCCTGCCGAATTCCTCTTGAATGATTGTTCTAAGCAATTTAAATCTCTTGGCAAAAAAATTTAGCAGGGCTTTAGTGATAAGATTAGTGAAGATATTTTGGAATGTTCTCATAATGCTCCTAATAGTTTTGATGGCCATTCAGATGGGTCTCTTCGTGAAGAATTTGATACTGGAAATATTTGTGAAGGTCAGTATTTTAGTGAAGAAATTCTTGAAAATTATATTGATGGTGAACAAAAATTTGTATCATTTCCAGTTGAAATCAATCAAAAGTCTCCATCCTATCATGAGGAAGAAGATTTGATCATTCGTGAAACTTTCTCTCGTTCTTCTTTTCAAGGAGAATTTTTTCAAGATGTTGTTGATGATTGTGTCATGGACAGTATGATAACAAATTTATTGAATTGTCATAATGAAATTTTTGTTCCAAAAGACCAAGTTATTCATTTGTGTTCTTTCTTTGAAGAGCATAATGAAACAAAATTTTGTGAATTTCAAAATTCATAAATTTTTTATAGTCAACGTGTATATGATGAATATGAAAATGGAGAAGAGCATAATTTCACATCCGCATTCATTGACCTGTGCAATAGTGAGCCTGATTTTGATGAGTATGAATCTGATGTTGGAGAAATAGATGAAGGAAATAATCCTATCCAAGATGTTGTTGTTCACTGTCGTAAAACAAGTGATGTTCATGTGTTGTTTGAAGAAAATCAAGTGGATTATGGTCTCACAAATACAACAGAAATTGTAGGGGAGCAGTTTGGGTTTTTTCATCAACTGGAATTTTTTCATATTATATATGATCCAGTAGTCGTCTACATGGAGTCAGTGTTTCAAGAGGTTCAAAATTTTGCAGCATATGTAATTAAATCAAATTGTAGCTGTAAGTATGGGATGCCCATTCATTTTTTACTACGAACATCTCAATTTTTCTACATTTTCTTATTTACTTGCAAGGAAGAAGACCATCTTTTCAGTCAAATTTTTTCATGGATGCATTGGAAGTTTGATGTGACCTATTCAAGGAACTAATTGGTTAGTTGTGTAGGAGTTGTACATAAATAAGATCTATTTTTTAGCATGTTGGTTTCAGTTTGAAGATCAATTTACAGTATGAGAGTAGTGTCAAGTTTTCAGTATGCAAGAATAAGGACTCCATATCCTAATGGAAAGACTACTTGCAGTTTTGTGGTTGTTATTTTGAGCTCAAATAAACACTCCATATACCCAATGGAATTGTTTCTTTAAAGTTTGTGGTTTTCAATAAAGGATGACAGAATAGGGAAATAAAGAGAATCATAAGGATATGAAGGCATTGGTCATCAGTTCTTAAATCTTCATCATGAAACTTTACCCCCAGAAGGAGTCTGTGTTAGTCCCTAACCTTGTTTTTTGACTGATTGGGTGTCCCTAGTCCCTGTCCTACTCATTTTTCATGATTTTCTATTAAAACTTTGTTTTTACCTCTTGGCTTGGAAGATTACTTTTCAATCTTTATTGCACATTTTAAATGATTTTTGAAGTTTTTAAAGATTAGGATTTGATATGAGGATTTTTTGTCACATCACTAGTCGTTTCATTATTTGAATTTTCAAATTGTACCAAGTTAGAAAAGGCGCTACAGGAATAGCGTTATTCCTGCAGCACCGGGAATAATCATGGTTTTTCATGCGCCACCCTGCCCAGATCGTGTCCTAACTTTTCAAATCATGATTAAAAGATCTACCTACTTCTTTATGATATATTTAGGGTTGCTATTTTTATGATAACAAAAATATACAAAGGATTGAGTTGTACTCGCCAAACCTGCATCAAATCAACACATTTGATCACCATGGATGAAATCATCACCTTCCTATTTTAGTATGTTTGTTATTTTATGCCAGGATTGTAGATCAAGAAATAACTTCTGGTTTTAAACAACTCTCGGGAATCAAGGATTCAACCATCAATCTTCTCAGAATTTTCTACAAAGTCATATCAGTGGTATGGCACCCAAAAAGAGTGGCCAGATAATCAGACTAGAACTAGAAGGCATGGAGTTTCTTGAAGCATTCTCTCAGATGGCGCAAAAGTTCAAGGATGTTGGTTGGTTCAACTTTTTCTCAACCTTCCAGGGGCATGACGAACAGATTTCGATGGTTTTTGCACATAATTTTGACAGTTTTGAATTCGTGGTTGGCAAAATTCTGATGCATGTGACAAAACATTCTATTGCTAAAGCCTATAGATTGCCAGTATATGGGGAAAGATGGTGGAAGAAGGAGAATGTGGTCATGGAATTTGTAAACCAGTTTCTAATTCCAGATAAGCAAAACCCTAACTAGAAAAAGGGAATACCACATAGTTGGGTAAGGAAAGAATGGCATATTCCTTTGCTAATCATCCACAGGTACATTACATGTGAAGGCAGGTTTTCCTTGGTTTATCTTTATCATATCATATCGTTGATTGATATAAATGGTGATTATCCTCTTAACTTACCCTATTTTATGTTAAAAAATTTATCCAAGATGTCTAAGACGGTCCAATCCCATCCTTCTACAACAAAAATTAGTCTCTTTCATCAAGGTTTGATTAGAAAATTAGTAGTCTCCTCCTTAAATGAAGTCCATAGATCTTGGGAGTGGTTAATCCAGTATTTAAAACCGGATTTATAGATAACTAAATCCAAAACTGTCAAGGAGAAGAAATCAGCAAAACAGAAGAAGACTCCTTCATCCACCGAAGTTTTAATAAAAGAAGAGACACATGCATCTAGGGTAACTCGGACCAGCAAGAGAAAATTGCAAACTCAGCAATCCATTGGAGATTTTCCTATAGGTGAATACCATGAGAGAGCTACCACTAGTCGAAGTAAGAATCCTCAAAAAAAATGAAAACAATGATATCTATCCTGATCTAGATATAAAGAGAGAAATTGATGGATACGAGGATTACACTACCAGCCCAGTTCAAACTCCAGTCAAACAAAAACAACAATTTGCAAGTAAGAAGAATGCAAAGGGTAAAAAATAGAGAAAAAAGAAAAAACCTGTACCTAAATGCCTTAGAAGAAATTCTACTAGAGCTACCAATAAATTTAGACTGAATTCTAAAGAAATGTTTCATTATTCCATCAAGAAGGAGAATCTCATAATCATAGAAGATAATTCAGAGGATTCTAAAAAGGAGATCAAAAAATAGGCAGTAGCATCTTCTTTACACAAGATATTCCAGAAATCAGAGAATCGGAAAGCTCTGCAAAAGAGGATATTAGCACTAGGTTATCCCCCAAATATGAAATTAAGTTAAGTAAACCCCAAGCCTTCATAGATTTGAACCTACCCGATCCAGTAGAAGAGCATCCAGAGTTCAGGATGAACATAACAGAAATAAGAAAAGACAGAAATCAAATACAAGAAATACTTTGTTTTCCTATTTTAGTCTGTATCCTAAAGAGCAGTTTAAGAACACCTGGAGATGACATTTTGGAAACCAAAAGAGGTTTTTGTTGGGAAATGGCCCCTTCACAAAAACCTCTCTCAGTTGTTACAAATATAACACTTTTTAAGATATTCGAATATATCTTTGAGGCCTATTTTTAAGATATTTCACAATAAATAATTTCTTGTTTTAGTCATTAATTTTGGGAGAGGTTGCAGAACAGCTGGAGATGAATTTTTGGGAAAAAAAAAATATCGTTTGGAATGTCCCCCTTCACAAAAACCTCTCTCATACTTTACACATCTATAACTGTTTTGGATATAAGAAGATATTGTTGGACCCTATTTTTTAGGGATTTGTCAGATTTATTTTCCTAAAAAATCTCATGGACAATAGTTGACAAGCCACCTCATCAATTATACTTGGAGATCAGATTTGATCTTCTCCTTGATTATTTGAAACAATAAACTAAATACAGATGAGGAGGCTTTCATATCCATTTCTTTTGGATCTTGTTAATCATGTATTGTTTCTATATAAACTCTGTAGAAGGAGAAGTTAGGGGTCGATTAGTTGGGCATTCAAGAACCTTTTTGTAAAAATCCACTGTAAGACAAGATTATATTCTATATTGATACTAAATGGAAAAGGCATGTTGACGGTCAGATCCTATTTCATATATTTTTCTATTTCTTTTCTTACTTGAATTCATTTATTCTGTTGCAATGCATATGATTTCTTGATTTTAAGTAACACAGTGAACACTTTGTTGTTTTTGTTTATAATCAAGATTGTTTTCAAGTACATGTTCTTGTTTTTTAATGATATTTTGAAATAAGAAATCCATATGTGAGTTGACAAACTAGATACTCTCATACATTCCCTTCTTTATTTACATTTCTGATCTATTAAGGTGACTACCATTTACTAAATTAGTGGGATGTTTACTTGTTTTTACATTTGAGTTATGTGTTTATTCTTGAATCCTTGAACCAGATTTCAACCACTTTCTGAAAACCTATTTAGAAAACCCTTCATAAATACCATTGCAATAACTTGATGATTCTCTAGATTTCCCTCTCACATTCAAGTGCAACTTTAAGGACTAATAGCATGATTGCCATATTAAGATCAAATCATTTGCGAAAGGAGATTTATTTCTTCTATGTGATAGTAAATATCTAAGGAACCATGGGAAGCTTAAGATGCTTTGACTATGACCATTTATAGTTGAGGAAATTAGAGATTTGGGTGCAGTATGACTAGCCTAGCTCGATGGAATTATTATATCAGGATGGGTGAACAATGCTTGCCTAAATCCCTATGTTTCTACTACTTGAAGATGTTTTGATGTACACAGGTCAAAGGGAGTGGGGTAGGGTAGGAAGTTTTTAGTTTTGATTATGTGTTGCATCTAGTGGTGTGATTAGCATTTGTTTTTCAAGAATTTGTCCATGTCTTGATATGTCTGGATAGTTCATTTCAGTCTCAATTAGTGTTTGTGGTTGAGGGACCCAAGTATTTTATTTTATTGATTCATTCTTGCACTAATGAGTAACCATTTGTGGTTGGGGAGAAGTAAGTCATGTACTATTGGGTTAGAGGGGAAGAGTCATTTGTGCATACAACACGATTGTAGTTGTAGAAATGTTTGAAATACGTGGCTATTTTTTCTGCCTGTTATAGTCCCATAGTCTAGTCATCTTTTGTTTTGGTAGGAATTTTAGTGGGTATTCATAAAGCATGTTAGTGGGACATTTTTTGGGTTGTTCAATTGTGTCTAATAAATTTTTGAGTTTATTTAATGTTTTTGGTTGTAGCTATGAGTAGTTTAGTTCAATATCTATCATGTGTTTGATGTAAATGGTATCCGCATATTTAAATCCCCCTCTCCTTCCATTAACAGTTTACCTTGTTTTCTTATGAATAGCTATCAACTCCACTAGAGCCCAAAGCAACTAAAGAAGGATGTATTGGTTTTCACCATGGTTCCAAAGTTAGAAAGATGATCTTGTTTGTGTACGAAAGACAATATACCATCATGGGAAAAGCCTTAGGAAGGAAATTCATAGTTCTGAGATCCACAGAAGTCATAGTCTCGAGATACAAGGAAGTTGTGCCCACTAAATTATGTGACTCGTGAGTAGAGATCATTGGAGACCTGCATGGAAAAGTGGAGCCTACCAAATTGGTTGATAGAGACTTCTATTATGGGGACCTATTTCCCAACATGAAGAATGAGATGTACATGGACCAACTTCTGCTAGAGTCTAATGAGTTTTCTTCCATATTGAAGCTTGCTTTTGAGCCCCTGTAGGATTCCACCCTATTGAATTTGTTGGAATTGCATGTATTTAGCACCACGTGGGAGGTGGCTAGATGTACAAAACAAATTATCAATAGAGTGCATGTGATTTGGTTGGAAAGAGCTTACCTAATTCACATCTAGGATATTCATGCACTAACAGGCCTCCTAATGGAGGGACAAGATGTATCAAATGAATTTCAAAGAATTGGCAAGTAGGGGTGGTCAAAGAATGAACATAGCCTATATGATTAATATGGTACTAACAAAGGATGGCATGGTGCTATCATCTCCCAGATTAACCATGACCAAGTTCATTTGGATTTCCACATGATTAACTATTGAATTATGCACAAGTACACCAAGGGTGATTGCACCCAAGATGAACTGGTGCAATTTTTTAATGGATGAGATGTTACAAAGTTGTGTCAATGTCGATGTTACAGCATCATAATTTTAATGTGGGTATATATTACTGAAATTTGTGATGTGGAAGTGGCATCCAAAATAGGGTCATGAGATACATGCTACTCTAGGTAGAAATATTATATAATTGCAGTATGAGCCTTGGAGGAGTCACACTGATACACCAAACAATTCATTCAATGAAAGTGTGTTTTTAAAGTGGTATGACCACATTATCAATGCCACCAACTAGTTGTTGAGGATTCCCTAGGTGTTATTTAATGCACGTGATGGGAAATTTTGGCTTGAGATATCCAAGGACTATATTGTTGTGTGCCCATGGGGATCTAACCCTTCTAAGTTTTAAGTTGCTACCCTCCCCTACTATTTAACTACAGAGGTGTTTAACAAGGAATTTTCTTCCTAGGAAGGTGTACGCAAGTTGAAAATAGCAGCAAGCGTAACCTATATTTTTCCTGAAATTATCATCGTGGACCCACACACCAAACAAGTTGTTATCCAGGATAATTCCTTGAGAAAACGTAGGGAGTTAGAGATCTATTTAAATTGTGACTCTGAGCTAGTGGAAGAACTTGCTCAATCATCTCAATTGACCCCATTGGCAATTGTGTTCAAGCAAATTATCCCATATACAACCATGTTTTTGGGTAAAGCACTAAAAGAATGCTTAGGATAGGTGGATATATTTTTGTATGGGAGTATAAGCAAACGAAAAAATATCACCCCTTTGAGTTAGCATTCCCCTCGGATTTTAGATTGCCCCACCTAGTGTAGTTTTGAACCGGTACCAGTTGTGAATTCAATAGGACCATCTCTACCACCAATGCGTTTAGAGTCAGTGTTGTAGAACTTGAAAATTTCACTACCAAGAATGGATTATGGTACATCAAAGAATCTATCCAAGACTTTGAGCATACTTGTGCCAAATCGGCTATAGTACACCTCAATGATGACCCTCAAGATTTTATTTGTGATTTCCTTAAGGTCCCAGTGTATATTGAAGTTGTCAAGACCATGCCATCATCAACAAAAAAGACCCTAACAAGCCAAGAAACAACATTTCGCAGAGCCTAATGTTGCAGAAACTACAAATACTAAGGATGATACGATAGAAGTAATGGCAGAATCCCCTAGAAGTATCTTAAGTGCAATTAGAGGTGATGATGAGCCACCATGTTAGGAGCTAGGTTTTGGGGATTATTTATAGGGTACCGAGCCATAATATGATGAGATGATTGAGGAGGCCAACATAGAAGAGATGCATGAGAATATTCCTAACATCCCTCCTCCTCCATGCCATTCACTAGATAATTTGTTTATCATGGTCGAGTTAGGTAAGTTGGTGCAAGACCCTATACATTGTCAAGTGATGTTGCACATCTACCAGGAACATATTGACATTGTTCTATTTGTGTCAAAAGAGATGTAGGAGAGAGTGGTGAGGGGATATCACGCATCCAGAAAGTTCATCAAGGATGAAGTACAGACACCTCCCCAGTCACGCCTCTCTATTGATAGTGAGAAGCCACTCTCTTGGATTCCACCAATGGTTCAAGCAATGCAGTCACTAAGATTCAAACATGGTATACTACTAACTTGATGCAGATGTTATGTTCGGCTTTATATGAGGTTGAGATTAGGATTGCTTAGGTGGATTTTGAGCATGAAATCTTGCAGGTACTTCATCAACAATTATAGGTATATTTTTTCAAGGTTGAGCAGGCACTAAGATGTTGAAAGGGAGGTCAGGTAGTAAGAAGAAGCTAAAATTGAATTTTTTGGGCCCAGGTTTGAGGAATGTGCCCATAGTTGTGCTAGGTTGATCCAATCCCATCAAAGGAAGTTTCAATCTATCAACATGTAGAATATGTCAATCTTGTTTATACCTCTTGGAGGCATCTACACTAGCATGCATAAGAGATGTGGGACTAAGGATCAAAGGAAATCGATCAACCTATCTCCTTTTGTTGAGTCAACCAAGAGTGTTATTGAGACAAAGTATGATATCAATAATACCCAAACCGTATCTACTTTGAAGATCCAAAAATTTGTATGATATGAGAGAAACAATGTCCAAGTACTAACCAAGGTTGATTCAATTGTGGAGTGTAGCAATGACTTTTCTCTTCCTATCCATCTACAAAATAAATACCAAACATGTTACAATCATGCTTTGTATGGAACTTGGCCATCTTTCCTCCATGTTCCCATTATTGAGACCAAATTCTCCTTTTGTGGCAATAACTACATGATTGTCAAGTCTAAAATAGATGCTATGAATCTTGGGTTGTTTATCATCTTATGTGTCTTCATTCCTCCCAAACAATCAACACTTGTGCCACTTTTTGGTCCTCTTTATAGTTGGTCTATTTACTTGAATATTGTTTAGTACAAACATATCATTTCCATGTATAGTATGTGCATTAACAATTATGCCTCATGAAACTTTAAAGGAATAACTTGTTATATATCGATGGTTATCCACCCACTCGTGGCAACATTATAGGGTTCATAAATCATTGCATGTGCTCATTCTTCAGTGCATATTGTTCATTTAAGGAACACCCCAATGACAAAGAGTTTGTTATGGAAAGGAAAGCATCCATGTTTTTTTTTTTTGTGCATGAAACGCGATTGTGGACTTTTCGAGTGATTCTATTAACAACTTGCGCCACATAAACCTAAAATCAATAGTTTGTCTCCTAGTGACGAGTTCTTAATAAATATTAACTTTCATAGACAACCAACATTTGTCAAAGGCGTAACAGATCAAGTAATTGTATTTTTGTATTTTCTATAGAATTAATGTAAAATTATTTCTTAATTTAACATTTATTTTATAAAGTGGTTAGTTGTATGTGTACTAGAAAAAAATTCCATGTTTCTAATAAATGTTTGTTATAATGTTTGAACATACTAAGTGCATTGTGTTTACTAATATCATCAATTTAATGTTCAATATTTTTCCAATCAAGATTCATATGATGATCGACATGTCTACCATCTATTGTTGCACCCCACTATGATGTCAAATCGAGAGAAGGTTGATACACAAGAAAAACTTGGAGAGGAAGAATACCAAGCATGGTTAAATCAACCACCTATTTAATTCCCACTATGTTTGAAGTCACTAATTCAAGATGTCTACAGTAACACCAATTCTTCACATGTTGGGGATGAAAACAATGATACAAAGGTGGTATGGATGGTTTCTTATGGGGAACCCATGCCATAGAGTGAATGTTGTTAAATGCATTCCAACAACATGAGCTAGGGGACAATTCTTATATCATTGATACCTTCTTTGAAAGTCTGAAATCTCCTTCCACCACCCCTCTCTTTGTACATGGGTTAATGTCTACTCAACTAGGTACAACAATGTTATGTACAACTTGAAAGCAATATATGGTATGTTAGATGCATGTTTCTTGGTGCTATTGAGGTAACTAACCTTTAAGTCCCTTGTAATCTAACAAATATTGTCACACAATCAACAATGAAAAGGAATTTGTGTGTGCTTGATGATATTGTACATTTATATTTCCTACCAATTATAGGTTATTCAAAGATAAGTTACTTCTAAGTGATAATGTTCTCCCCAACATATAAAAATAGGCAAATTGTTGGATCATGTTGTCATTGATGCCAATGGTTTGTCATCGATGCCAATAGGTTTGATTACTTGGGAGATTGTTGGATCATATGTCATTGATGTAAATGGTTTGGCTTGATTGATGTCATTGGTTGATGTCAAGTAATTGATTGATATGATTCCCTTGATGAGAATGTTATATGTCCAAGTGGAAACCAATTGATGCAAAGGTAAACAAATGGATGAACTCCAAAGTGGTCCCCTTATGGTGACAGCCCTCACGGGAAGACGCTTTGCGGATTGAGTTATCCTAGAAGAATGGTTGGAGGACCCATACTCTCATTATTGTCTTATCATGATTGATAAGGTGTACAAATGGATGAACTCCAAAGTGGTCCCCTTATGGTGAAAGCCCTCACGGGAAGACGCTTTACGGATTGAGTTATCCTAGAAGAATGGTTGGAGGACCCATGCTTGTATGAGGAATAACAAGATGAAGATCAAGGAAATT
>JASDQU010737653.1:331736-364323 GCA_032191745.1 Picea mariana
AAGTGAGAAAACATATCCAAGTATCTGTGGTTAAAAATTCAGCTTGTGGGTCGTTGTATTTTTGGAGTTACACTCTGTGGAAGTTAGGGTTTGTGGCCAGTCCTGAAACTAGTCAAAATCAGGTGTTTCGGGTAAAAACGTCATAACTTCTTCATAACAGATCCAAATTTAGTGAGACAAAATGTGTCGATTTGGGTAAAGTCTTTAGTATTCTGTGTAACAGTTTCAGATCATTTCATCAAATATTTTGTGCGGGGCACTCTCTACAAGGACGCTCTCTAGAATAAGACAGAATTCAGCAAGGTATGTCATTTTTGCTATAACTCCTTTTCTGAGAGGTTACAAGTAGTTCCACTTAGAGGAATTGCACAAAACACACTGAAGAACATTGTGTATCAGTTTCATATCTTTATACATTACAGGTTCAAAGTTATGATTACTTCAAGTTAGGGTTGTTGACTAATCCTAAACTAGGCATGTGAGACTAAAGAAAAGTTTGATGAAAATGATAGTCTCTTGCTGTTAAAGTTAATGAAGGTTTGAAGAAATGTGATCAGAAACATCAGGTCTATTACAGAGCTACAAATCATATTTTGATGATGAAATTGATGAGGGATTTTGGTTGAGGTACATGTTGAGTACATGGTTGAGACAAGTAGTTGATGAGTTGGCACATACATGAGGTGTATAGTTGATGATGTTGGTATATATTGATGAGTCATTGTTGATGATTGGTTGACACATGATTGGTATATACTTGGTACATGGTTGGATGCACTTATTTATGGTACAGGTTGATTACAGGTTGATGCATGGTTGGTGCACTTGTTTATGGCACAGGTTGGTGCATGGTTGATGCTCTTGTTTATGGTACAGATTGATATCTGTTGAGGATTGTTTCCTCATCTCAGTTGTTGCTGAGAATGCAAGCTGAGTCTTTCATATAGAGCTGGTGCTCTTGTAGAGTTGTACTCTATTCAGTTGTTGCTGATAAACCCCAAGGATTGAAGTCCGTAATAAAAAAAAAAAATTGTACATACATATTGTGTTCTTTGTGTTCATTGTGGTGATGACTTGTTGATAATATATTGCTGATATATGTTGCTGATATGTGCTCACATCTAACTGGTTATAAATGACAACAATGTGTATTGAATAAATGTTGAATGCTAATTGATGAGTTTTTGTGCAAGAGGGAAGTTTTTGAAAAAGAGCCCCACACTCATTCACCCCCCCCCTCTAAGTGTGGTAGGTGTGTCCAACACAAATCAATTTCTAAAAAGTTCAGGTGTTGAGTACATATCACATCACATTTGTTCCATTATTGTATCCTTTACAAAGATGAATACGCAAACAAAGACAAAGATCTGTCCACAATGTGGGCATGACAAGTTCCAAAACTAAAAAAAGAAAGGTAAGGAACATGGTCCTCCTTATAATATATTAAGGAACATGCCTATAATCCCTAAGATTCAATGGATATTTAGTTGCAAAGAATTAGTTGTGTTGCAGGAGTGACATGCCTTGCACAGAAGTGAATCAGGAGTTATGTGGATCCTAGTGTATTTAGTAACCATGAAGCATATAAAGGATACATGACCTAATAAATTCAAGGATTAAATGAAAAGTGTTCAATTGAGAATAGCCATGGATGGATTTAACATCTATTCCCTCCAAAATACCAACTACTTTGTTTTGCTAGTGGTATTGATAAATACCAATATCCCCCATGGTTTTTTGTGAAGAATGAATGTCTTATGTTGGCTCTTATAATTCTTGGTAGAAAACAAGTGAAGATGTAGCATCCTCAGCCACCCCATTGTTGGGCTATGCCACCGTGAAATAATTTTCAAACTGTATATGAATTTAAAGCACACAAATACTATGCAATTACACATGTTTATACAGAATAATAATGGAAATACACATACAGCATACACAGGAAAAACCCATAAAAATAAACACATAAATAATAATGCAGCATGTAATTTAGCACACAATGGACACTTATCTTTGATAAAAATACCACCAGCTACGTGCAGACCTTCCACATTCCTCCCAGCCTTAGACCATGTTGCTCAAACGTCTCAGCAGTGAGTCACCCCCGAGATGGGACTAAACTCCACCCGGGTAAAGGAATTATTAATAGGCTAACGTATCTCAGACAACAGAAAAAAATTCCTCATAGGTGCCAACTCGAACTGATAGTCTACAGTCCCTCACTCCCCACATGCCAGTCCCACCCCAGGAAATGTGCCCCTTCTCTGCTCAACATTCCTTCGATTGCCCCATTTCCTTTCTGGGGCTTCAGCAACAGACCGGACAGGAAGTCACAGAGCCCTGTAGTTGTAGTTCGGCACCTTCGAAAAAATAATTTCCAACAATTCTCTCACCCAGAGAGAATTTCTCATGGGCCTAACAACCCGCCTCTTCAATATCCCACAGGCCTCACAACCCGCATCTTCAGTCCAGCTCTTAAGTTAACCAGGTACAGGAACAGGTACATGTACAATACTTGTTTGGGTAAGGTACAGGTACGCTGCTAGTGACAGAGAGGTATGGAGGGAAGTTGAATCCATGAGTCCAAGAATGGAGGAATGATGGAATGATTGGAATCCCCGAAAATGCACTAAGTCCAAACTCTTTGTATGCATGTGCCCAACTTGACACTTTTCATGTTGAGAGATACTTTGGCCCACTTGTCTCCATCCTTAGAACTTAGGATAAAAAGAATTATCCATACTTTATATTTTAAGGAATATTAATATAATATTCCTTTTTGTCTTAAGCTCCCTAGCTTAGCCCCTTATCCTTAAATTTTATCCCCCTTTCCCTAACTTGTGGAGTTTAGTCCCCCATACTCTTTTACATGGTTATTCTGCATGCAATGATGTGTTTTTCATTAATATTTGCATGTGAATACATTTACATTTGCATCATAGATATACTTGTTCTTTCTACATTCTGGCTCGACATCCTACGTACAGTTGTATTTAAATTAATAGTTGGGGTTTGGCCGAGGGGTATTACATTCCCCTCCTCCTTATTTATGCATTGTCCTCATTGCAATATACACACATATACAATCAAAATTTCAAAAATCCTCAAAAAGATGCGGGTATTCTACCCGCATAGCATCCTTGTGCTCCCAAGTTGCATCTTCAGAACCGTACCAATTCCATTTGAACTTTACTAGCTCTATGGCTCGATTCTGGAACTAATTGATCTTTCGGTCCAATATGCACACCGAATGCACTTGAAAGGCCCATTCTTTCTCCACCTGAATCACATTCCAATCAATGACATGATTAGCATCAGGTATATACTTTTTGAGCAATGATACATGGAATACATTATGAATAGACATTGATGCAGGCAAGGAAAGCATGTATGCTACAAGCCCAATCCTCTCTAGGATTTCAAACGGCCCACAATAATGAGCTGCCAACTTTGAACAATTTCCCAACTTCAGGGAACTTATGGCCTTTACTTTCAACAATACATGGTCACCCACTTTAAATTCCCTATGAGTTCTGCCCTTATCAGCATAGCTTTTCTACCTATCTTGAGCAGCCTTTAAATTCCATTTTATTTTCAACAATTGCTCTTCCATTTCCTTGAGAAATTCTGGCCCAACCACTGCTCTATATGATGGTTTGTCCCACCTTACTGATGTGTTGCACCTCCTTCCATAAAGTGTCTCAAATGCACTCATCTTTAGAGAGGTTTGGTACCCATTGTTATAAGAAAAATCTACTAAGTGTAGGTAGTCTTCCCATTTTGATGGTTTATCTATCACATACATCCTCAACATATCCTCAATCACTTGATTCACTCTCTATGTTTTTCCATCTGATTCTGGATGATAAGTTGTGCTAAAATTGAAATTTGTTCCAAATCCCTTAAATAATCCTTTCCAAAAATTTGATGTAAATTTTGGGTCTCTATCAGACACAATTGTCTTGGGTATGCCATGCAATCGAGAAACTTATGTCATATAAATATCGGCAATGTTGGATGCCTTGTGAGTGAGCTTTACTAAAATAAAATGGCCAGCTTTAGTAATCTTATCCACCACTACCATGATAGAATCATGTTGCTTGTTTTTTGTGGGTAGTTTAGTGATGAAATCCATTGTTACAACTTCCCATTTCCACTTAGGAATGGGTAATGGTTGTAGCAAACAAGTTGGGTGTCTATTCTCATCCTTGACCTTTTGACACTCCAAACATTTGGCAATGAAATCAGCAACTTCTTTCTTCATTCCTAGCCAATAATATTGGCTCTTGATAGCTGCAAGAGTTTTATGATAACCTGGGTGCCCAGCATAAGGTACATTATGCATTTATCTCAATATCATATTTTTCAATTCCTAGGAATTTGGTACATAAATTCTTCCCTTGTACATGAGAATTTCATCATTTCCAAGCTTACAGTATTCAATTTTCTGCTGCAAAATACCTTGTTGTAATTTTGCTATTATTTCCATGTATTGCAAATCTGATTTTGCAGCCTCCAAGATTCTATCTTTCAAATCCGATTGGTACATGCTAATGGTTGTAGCATGCAACTCATGCACCCTTCTACTAAGTGCATCAGCCACCTTGTTCTCTTTCCCTTTGATATGCTTTATATCAAAGTCATATTCACTGAGAAATTCTAACTGTTGAAATATTGTAACTGCAAAGAGTATTATATTTATTATTGAGTTATTATTAATTAGATCAATCCCCTTTTGTGGATCGATCATGTCGGGATTTGTAAATGACCAAATCCCCTTTTTTGGATTGGCCAAATCTTAATTATATGATGTTAATTAAGAATTCGGCCCCCAAGCCTAATTAAAGTGGTTTTAGCCACTAAGAGAAGAATTTGGCCCTGCTTGATGAAGAGACACCTCCCTAGCGCATGCCAGCCAGTATAAATAAGAGAGGCTAGTGCCTCATTAGCTTACTCACTCAAGTCACTCACTCAATGCACAATTTTGGAGATTTCTGAGGTTAGGAGAAGGAGGAGAGAGAGGCACATTGCTCAGTCTTGGTTATTCTCTAGTGTTTGGTCTTTTATTTTGGCATTGTATTAGCAATATATATTAAGGAAGTTTTCCTTGGGTTTTCTCCCCCATGAGGGTTTCCGAGGATAAATGTTGTGTATCTTGTGATTGTGTTTCTCTCAGTGATCCTACCTATTCTATTGTTATTTATTAAATTGAAAAGAAACTTAATAGCAAATCTAAAATTAACATGGTATCAGAGCCAAGTTGAAGAGAGCACCTTTCACTGGATAAGCAAAAACGTCACTATTGTCATACAAGAAAATTAGGGCTTTTTGTTGGAGAATAATTGCAGCTTAAAAACCACCTACGGAAGTGCACCCTAGCCTAGAGAACTCATTGACATCTTGAGTGCACCTTTTCAGTGGACAGAACTCCCGCAAAGTGAAACCCTAGTTTTCACCAATACCAGAAAACCAGGAAACCAGAACAAGTACCAGAAGTACCAATCTAGATTTGTACAGGCCCAATTTCAAGGGTAAAATTTGGCTTTTCATAAAACTGATTGCACCAGGCTACTCGCCTCGGCCAAGCACACCTCCTCGTAAGTTCATATTTAATTTCTGAGCATTTTCAATTTTTGGTCATTTTCCCAACTCCAGGTCAAGATGTCTGCAAGCACCAAGCTTGTTGACAATTTAGAAGGTGTGGATAACTTATGTGCCTGGAAGTATAGGATTTCACTCATTCTTGAAGAGAATGACCTTGCAAGATTCATCAAAGAAAATGTACCAGAACCCGCAGATGCTACAGCTAAAGCAAAGTACCAAAAGGACATGGTTAGGGCCAAAAGAATCATTGCAGACTCTATCAAAGATCACGTGATCCCTCAAGTGGCATCTAAGAATACCTGAAAGAAATTTTTGATTCCCTAACTAGATTGTATGAAGGAAGAAACATTAACCGGAAGATGAACTTGATAACCCAACTCAAGAATACAAAGATGTAGAAAGGAGAAACGGTTCATGACTATTTCTCTAGGATCTCTCAATTCAAGGAACAGCCAGAAGCGATTGCAGATACCCTAGATGAAGATGAACTCATCATGACAACTCTTAATGGTCTCATAAGACCTTGGGATGCATTCATCCAAACCATTTGTGCCAGAAAGGAAAAACTACAATTTGACAGTCATTGGGAAGAATGTGTTCAAGAAGAAGCAAGAGTAGCTAACCGAGAAGCAGTACCATTAAGGGATGAATATCAAGCTCTAGTTGCTCATACTAAATGAGGAAATATAAGAACTCACTTCAAGAAGGAGACCCACCCAGATAAGGATTCTCACTTTGTCATAGAATACTAGCTCACATAAAATATAAGGCCTTACCATATGTGAGAAAATTAGTTACGGGTCTACTAGATTTCAAGGTTGACCATGAAGGTGTGTGCAAGGTATGTGCACAAGGAAAGAACATCAAGAATCCTTTCTTGAAGAGTGACAGTAAAGCAGAAGGATTCTTGGAGCTCATCCACTCATATTTATGTGGCCCAATGTCATCCACCTCTCTTAGTGGGTATGTATACTATGTTTCATTTATTGATGATTATTCTCACAAGACTTGGGTTTACTTCTTGAAATTAAAAGATGAAGTGTTTGGGAAATTCAAGGAATTCAAAGCCTTGATATAAAATCTATCTGAAAGAAAAATCAAGATGGTCAGTTCAGATAATGGAGGAGAATACACCTCAAAAGAGTTCATAATCTTTTGCATAGATGTCGAGATTAAGAGGGAGCTCACCACAACCTACAATCCTCAACAAAATAGTGTAGCAAAAAGAAAGAAAAGAATTATAAAGGAAGCAGTAAAGACTGTGATCCATGATCAAGATCTTCCAATGCACTTATGGGAAGAAGCAACAAGAAAAATAGTGTATGTACAAAATATATTATCCCATAGTGCACTTGGGTTCAAAACCCCCAAAGAAATTTTCTTCGGAAAAAAGCCAGAAGTAAACCATCTCAAGATATTCGGTTGTCCAATGTTTGTACACATTTCGAAAGAAAAAAGAACCAAGTTGGACCCTTCTGAATAGAAGGGAATATTTGTTGGATACTATGAGGTTTCAAATGCCTTAAGAATTTATATACCAAGTTACCATCCTATTGAGATCAATAGAGATGTAACCTTTGATGAAGATGCAACACTTAATAAATCAAGGAGATGTCAGCTTGAAGAAGTATATGAAGAATAACATGTAGCTCCCAATGATACAGAACCAATGAGGGAAGTCACGGCTTCCTCTCATGATGATATTCAAGAAGATAATGATATGATAGAATCTCAAGAACCTCCCCAGATGATGATCTCTCACAAGAGAAAGCCATATCGGGCAAGGGAACTTATTCAATATGGAGAGAAGTATGGTGCCCCGGAAGGAACCATGAGACAAGTCAAGAAACCTAAGCCATTATCCAGTTATATGGATTTGATGTGTGATATCATAGAGAAGGAGCCTACTTTCTTTGAAGAAGCCATTCAGAAGAAAGAATGGGTTGGTGCCATGACAGAAGAATACCAATCCATTATAAAGAATGATGTATGGGAAATAGTTCCCAGACCAAAGAGAAAAGATGTGGTATCTTCCAAATGGTTATATAAGATAAAACATGTTGTTGATGGAAGTATTGAAAAATATAAAGCAAGATTTGTAGCTCATGGATTTTCTCAAAAGGAAGGCATTGACTATGAAGAGAAGTTTTCTCCTGTATCCAGATACACTTCTATTAGGAACAGCATATCTCTTGCAGCTAAGATGAAGTGGAAGTTACACCAAATGGATGTGAAAACAACCTTCTTAAATGGTGTCATTGAAGAAGAAATGTATATAGAACAACCTCAAGTGTTTGAAGTTGAAGATAGAAAGACACATGCATGCAGGTTGAAGAAGTCTATGTATGGATTGAAGCAAGATCCTAGAGCTTGGTATGGAAGAATTGACAGTTTCCTGACGATCTTGGGATTTACCAATAGCAAATTTGATTCTAACCTTTACTTCAAGGTTATGAATGATGAGCCTATTATATTTTTGTTGTGTGTGGATGAATTATTCTTAATTGTAGAAGAAAAGCTCATCACTGATTATAAGAATATAGCTCACTGCAGAATTTGAGATGAAATACTTAGGCCTAATGCACTATTTCTTAGGTCTTGAGGTTTGGCAGAGCCCAGAGAACATATTCCTTAACCAAGGGAAGTATTTAGTTGAAATACTAAAGAGGTTTGATATGTTGGAGTGTAAATCCATGAACACACCCATGGAAACAAATTTGAAGCTCTTGGTTGATACTTCATCAGAATTGGTTGATGCTATGTTGTATAGACATATCATTGGATCATTGATGTATCTAAAGAACACCAAGCCATATATATGTTTTGTTGTGAACACCTTGATTCAGTATCTAGTAGAGCCCAGACGTGTTCACCTTGTTGTTGCAAAACATGTTGTGAGATACCTTAAGGGTACGTTGGACTTCGGTCTCTGTTATAATGGATATCATGACTTCAAATTGATTGGTTATACCGATTCAGATTAGGCTGGAATTGTTTCTGATAGAAAGAGAACTTCAGGATGTTGTTTCAGTCTCGGGTCACAAATGACTTCATGGCAAATTAGGAAGCAATCCATTATTTCTCTCAGCACAGCAGAAATGGAATACATTGTTGCATGTTCCACCAGTTGTGAAGCCATATGGCTTCGGAAGTTATTGACAAGTCTATATGATCTAGAGATGGAAGCAATTGTGATTCTATGTGACAACCAGAGTTGCATAAAGATGATAGAGAACCCTGTGTTTCATGACAAGTCAAAGAAAATATAATATGGTATCTCTACATTCGTGATATGGTGCAAAAGGGAGCCATAAAGCTCCAGATTTTGGCACAGATAAGCAGGTTGCAGATGTGTTGACCAAGCCTTTGTCTCATGTAAAGTTTGAGCACTTTCGAGATGTTGAGGAAAAGATATGAAATTATCTTACTCGAGCATTTTCGGATCTTTCTTGGCTAAGGCAAGATAGTCAGGAATGTTACCCTATGTTTATAGCCTCAAAAAAGTGTTTCCCAATCCACAAGTATTAATTACAAGGGGTTGGGCTGATTTTTTGAATAAAAGATTGTTGCAAAAAAACAACATTTTTATACAATATTCTGAATATATCAGATTGCAAAAGAAAATGTTGAGATCAAAAGCAAAAATACCAAGTCACATAAAAACATAGATGAGACATAATAGCAATCTCTTTATTTCATTCCAATCAATCAAAAGAATTGTTTTCTTTGCAAAATCCTTGTGGGGGGCATGGACCAAGTTCAAACTTAAATATCCCCGATGAAAACCATTCAAAAGGACTCTAACAAGAAGTAAAAACTGAACTTTAAAATTTGGATCAGCTTGCCACAGACCACTGCCCACTTGAATCTGCACAATATCCTTTATCAATCATGAAATTTAATTCATAAACAAACAAGTCTACACAGACTAACAAAGATAGATCAACACCTTTGAAAACAAGCATCTGAATGGTGTGATTCAGCTTTGAACCTTGATGTCTACAATAGGACCCTATTGTCATAAAAGAGAATTAGGCCTTTGATGAATTGAAGAATGAATGAAAACTAAACTATCTCAATAAAACTTAAGAGCAAACCTTAGTATGTTTTCTCCTTCTATTCTCCTCTTGTTCTTCCTTCTCATTTGGCTTTTATGCATTCCAAATTAGTTGAAGTAGTTCAACTACTTCATTTAGTTAAGTTAACTAAAAATCAACTAACTTTTAGTTTAGGGGAAGAATTAATAATAATAATAATAAGGGTCTTTCAATAAATAATAACTAGTAGGTGGGACCCCTTGTGACTCCCTTTAATTTCTTAACAAAAATAAACACAACTAGAAAATAAATCAGACACATCCCTCCTTGTGTCTCCCATCATCATTTCCATAATTTGAAAATTAAATATCAATGATATTTTAAATCATATCCAAATATATAATATCCAAAATATCCAAAAATAGTATGTTGTCCAAAACCTTTAGCAGTCCACTATCCTCAATAAAACAATAATAAAGTATAATCAAAAACCGTATTTTCCACTTTGAGAGGGAATTTTTCCTTTGTTGTTGCTATCCCCTTTTGACTTTCTTGAATTAGCCTTAGGTTGTGTAGAGCCTTGAGGCTTTATCTCACTGATGACATGAGAATAGTCATTTTTCAAGTGCATGTGTGATGAAACAGATTTGGTTGAATCACTTGAAGGAGAAGAGGGGGTAGCGGCAGCTTTTCCTTTATCATGCATATGGTGGACTTCGGTTTTGAGTCTTTTACTTGTGTGGGAGGACTGTACAGGTCAGTGTGCAGGGGAAATATGGAAATTTGGGTTAACAAGTGTAGGAGGAGCACGTAGAGACAAATTTGGCTAGCCACGATGGTGGGATATTGTTGGGTGAACAATCTCCTGCCATATGTCGTTTTCAGGAACTTCAAGTTGCAATGAAACATGAGGGGGCACAGGGATACCAGGGACATGTTGGGGCTGGAAAGGAGGCCTCTCTGGTCTAGGTTGGACTACCCCTTGTCCAATCCAATTGAAAAAACTAGCTTGGAAGAGTTGGTTTAACTCTTGAGGATCTGCATCAAAATGTATTGAGAATCTGGGCCTTCTAGGCCCTCTGTTCCAATTCCCTTTGACCCTATTATTTCAGCCATGACTTCCTCTCCTGAAGAATCTCATCATGTATGCAGTAATTATTAGCAACTAGCTTCTTAAACAGGCCATACATGACATTCGCTTACGATGAAACAAAGTTAGGCTCAGCAATCACATTAGACCCATGCAATCCAATCCATAAAAATAATTTAATAATTGTCAATGAGAAGGGGGTGAATATGGGTTCAGGGATATCTGAGTGGATTGTATTGAGCGAAAAAAGTGAGAAAATGAAAAGGGAGTAAGAACACGATTACTGCTCAACAATTCATTAAACAATTGATTGTGCAAAAATAACCAAAACATATTGGTTTTCATCTATCTCTGTGTTATTTCTTAATCGTTGTAATACAGAGCTTTAATTTAATTTTAATGAACAGGGCATGCAAAATGAATCTGGGATCATAAGGGGATTTGTATTGAGCGAAAAAGTGAGAAAATGACAGGGAATTTAGATGGATATTGTTCATAAAATAAATTAAATAAACCAACTATCATAACTATGTTCAAATTTAATCCAAAAAACATCCACTTCCAAGACCAAAACATTCATTGTTCCTCAATTGTATACAAAACTGCTTGTTGTCTCAATAATTAAATTTCCCAGAATTCTTTTATCTATAACAGTGTGTGCATTTATAACTTATGAAAACATTTCCCATTCAAAAGTATTGTATATACTAACGTTGATCTCTTCCTTTTCTTGAAAATAAATAAAACATGAACAACAATTCTCGGTATATTATGCCCAACATTCATCCCTGATAATCAATAATACGCCATGATAAACAACCAACAATCACTTCTCTCTAATCAACAATCGGGCCTGATTTAGTAAACATGGTTTCCTTTAAAACAAACATTGACAGACTTAAAAACATGCCCAATCATACACAGGTCTTCAATCATATCATCGGCACAATCTTGAATCAACAACAACAGTCAACCAATCATAAACCTCGAGATTGATATCTATGTGTATCAGCATATATAAACTTATTTTTAAACAATTTGATAGTATGCACGATGATTCCAATATAACCATATCATGTATGAAGCAAACAGAACTAGATTGATGCACGAGCATTTCTTTTTACCTTGCCAGAACCCCGATCGGTCTTGGTAAAACTCACACAGGTGTCTTCTTATGCAATCAAGACCACGCTAGATAAAACATAGTGATTGAAACCATAAAAAAATAGAAAGATGGCTCTCGACTGTATGAAACCACTCATTTTCTTTCTTAATTGTTCAAACAAATTCATCGCAGAAAGATCAGACAAATACTTGACCAAGAGGATGGATTTATAACGAGAGAGCACGTGTCTTTAAAATTCAAAAGTCATTAAATTGATAACCCAATACTTGACAAACCCGATGGTACCCGAGGAGGTAGAGACAAGTCAAAGTCCAAATAGGGATCTTTCAAAAATCAAATGCAAAGAGGCAACACAAACTTGTTTGTCCTTTTAAACAAAAACATAGAGAGTTGACAGTCTTCCATATACTCATATCCATTTAACCATTAATTAGCAACCTCAGGCCTTAATACAAATTTGAAAACGAAAAATCAGTGAGCCACAAATTCCTTCGACTTATTACTCCAAGCCCTTGACAGAACCATAAGTGAATGCCCGAGGAGAGACAAAGGCAATTTGAGTAAAACAACCCAGTGCACACAGCTGCCTCTAACACTTGCAGAGAAGAGACAAGGGTTAACTTAACAGTACAGGGTATTCAAACACAGCGAGATAATGTCTCTTTCCAATCACCCAGGAGGTTGACAACTTTTGACAACAACCACAGTGAGGCTTCAGAACACACAGTCATCATAATAGCAGCGATGAGGGGAGCGGGTGAGGAAAATCTTTGGAGAAAAAAAGATTCAAGGACGCCACTCATATCAATTTGATACATACACAGGAATGTATTAACATTTGGGGCCAACCAAGACTGGATCTTTGGGATGCTTTCAGCGAAAATACAGTAAGAAATGGGTCATCAACCACAGCTTGGGGTTTAAACAAAATAACACACCAATTGTCGACAGTTTCTCTACAACTGGATAAAGGTTACCACAATTACCGAGAGGGAAACAATTTGACAGACATTGATACACAGAACGGTGAATAAAAACCCTCAACCATCAACTCAGAGTCTTATTGCACCACTGTCACTATTATTCCACAGAGACCCATCATAAAAACCACATTGACCGAGTAAATAACCAATGTGCAGCCTTAATAATACCCATTATTTTGCTTATAATCATCAACATTTCGCATTCATCACAGAAAGCCAAAACACCATATTTACACACAGTCGAAAAACTCAAGAAAACACAGAATCCATGCATTATTGAGCCACCACTCGGTTCATAAATCATAGATTCCATCATGGATGGAGAGAAAAGAGCCATACCTGTGAGAAAATTGCTTAAATGACGAGTTGGCTGAGCTTTCCCTTCCAAAAACCTGTAAACCCAAAGATTCACAACCAATAGAGCGACAATGAAACAATGCAAAAATGCTAGGGTGACGGGCAATAGGGAGGTTTTACTGCATGTCGCTTCCTCACCTAGCCCCATTCAATTCCAAGTATGAGATAGCCCAATAAACATAGCATCCACCATTAAATCAAACCATATAACCAATGTATAATCAATTCCAATCCATCATAAGATCTAAGACCACATATATTGCATAGTGCACCACCTAAGATATTCCATACATTAACCCTTGTCATAACTCCACACAATAATCCATATCAACATTGCTATATGTGCTTCCATTCGACTTTAATGAAATTTGCATAGTCCTTTAACCAAACCATAGTATAATGTTTAGGACTAACACTTGTACCCATTAATTTTTTCATTCGAAGTTTGCATGTAGTCTTTTATCATAGTTTTAGGATTAATATATAGTTTCTTTCCTTTTGCTATAACTTTAGAACCTTTTCAGAGTTTTTTCCTTGTTTTGATCAAGTTCCCATTAAGTATCCCTTGCATATATGTGGATAAGTAATCAATATATGAATTAGTGACAAGGTTATAACATAGCACCTGTAACAACTTGATCCTCATAACCATGGAAATTGTTATGTGTCGCAAGTGATTACCAACAGCATTTGACAATAATGCATTATCCACTCATTATCACGCCAAATGAAACAAGACTGCATCATAAAAAAATGTAGGACTGTGTAAGCAACATCATAATGGCAGCAAAATATGTGTGATATGTCTATCCTTGCGCATCTAGTGTACAAGGGGTCCCACCTACTAGTATTATATTATTATCATAATTAAATAATAGTGCTTTAGCAATCCTTTGTGGGTGGAATTCATCGTTGCGATTTTAATCGTCAACAAACTCATGAATCCACAAGGAAATCTATTTCCAACATATTAAGAACTCGTAATGTCTAGTTTCACAGACTAGTAACAATAGATCAAGAAGAGATCATCAAAACGATTATGCAACAAGGGGAAGTGAGGGGATTTAAGGGGAAAATGACTGGGAATTTGGGAATAACTCATGGAAAGTGTTAAGTATGAGGGGATTTATTCCTGTAAGCATAATCATTCAATTAATCATAGTAAAGTGTTATTGACTTTAAGGAGAAAAATTTTATGATATGCTCTTTTGAATCTTGAAATGGATGGAAGAAAAGGAAAGCAGAAGAGGGATAAAACCAATTATCTTCTAAAACATTAGTTGAAGCATATAAAAATTTCAATGACTCTTCCAAGGATAACATTGTGACATCTGTGTAACTTGATTGTTATTGATTAACAATACTTTGCAGAATAGATTCGTTGTGGAAAAATTGATCCAACATTTTATTTTGACAATAAATGAAGTCAAAAGAAACAACAAGCAAGAAATGTCATAGCAGAATGAAACGACAGAAATGTAAAACAAAAATGTAAAATTGAAGCAATTAAAACTACTATAATACAGAAAAACATTCCATACAACGTTAAACTTTCAAGTAGGTTCCACGCAATGTTTTAAGTGGAAACTGTTAGTGCTATAGGAGAACAACCTCTCTTGTAAGTCCTTTAGGATGTAAGAATTTGTTCCCATGACAAAAGTGATCTTAAAAGGACCCAGCCATAATTTTTTGAACTTTGAATGCCTTCCTCTATCAGCATGAGCAAAATCCCACAACAGTACCTTCTCAGTAACTTTAAATTTGACAACCTTGACACTTTTGTTGAAATATTTTTAAACAGTCTATTGTCTTCTCTTTATATTACCCAAGGCAAATGTTCTTTGCTCCTCTAAAGCCAAAAGTGCATTCATTCTTTGAGAAACATTAGAAGAATTAAATTCTTTGACTTGTAGCATTAACCTTAAGGAGGAAATTTCCAGCTCAATAGGAAGAATGGATTCTTGACCATAAACAAGCTGGAAAGGAGTGCAGCCAATGCTCACCTTGCTGGTAGTGTGATCTTCCCAAAGGGTGTAAGTGAGGAGAGTGTGCCATTGATGAGGATTATCTTCAATGATCATCTTGATAATTCTAACCAGATTCTTGTTGGTAGCCTCGGCCTGCCCATTACCTTGGGGATAATAAGTTGATGAGGTAAAATGTTTAACCCCAACTTAGCAAAAATTGGGTCAGCTTAGTGGAAATAAAAGCGGGACCATTTTCTGTAATAATTTCCAAAGGAAGACCAAATCTGGAAAAAATATTATTTTTAAGGAAATAAATCACTTGCTCGTCCTATGAATGCTTAAGCGAGACAACTTCAGTCCATTTCGTAAAATAGTATGTGGTTGTCAAGATAAAAACTTGCCATGCTAAATATGGAGGATTAATAGGACCAATGAAGTCCAAACCCCATTTTGAAAAAGGAAAGTCTGGGAGGACAGGTTGTAGAGGCATGGTTGAAAGGCATTCTTTCTCAGCAAACTTCCGGTACTTGTCACAAGATCTTGAAAAAACATAAGAATAACGAAAGATTGAAGGCAAATAGTATCATTTTATTATAATCTTAAAAACATTGATTTTAGCAAAAAAGTGACCTCCTACATGAATAACAGAATTTGAAGAACCATGACTCTCTTGTAACAATTTATGTGCTTCCTCATTGTTCACACAGTGAAGTAACATACCATCGACAGATATCCTAAACAAGAAGTCTCCATAATAACGTATCTAGCTTATTTGAGACTAAGCCTTCTTCTTTGATGAGTGTCTAAGTTATCTGGACATCTTTGATTTTACAAGTAGTAAACCAAATCTCTATACCAAGTATGTTCAAACACAGGAAGGATTTGATTGTCAATGTAAAACAGTGTTGATAGAGATCTATCATGTTTATCAATCTCTTCACTCATTTCATCATGTTGAGCTAAGAGAAGGGTTAATTCACATCCCTTGATAGTTTTAGAAGTCATGATGGTTAGATCATGCTCATGAATCTTGGCAAGTCAATGTGCAAGCCTTCTTGAAAGATAAGTCTATGAGAGTAAAAACTTCACAACAGGTAAAGGGACTTTTACCAGTGTATGCTTACCTAAGATGAAGTGGAGAAATTTTTCAACAGCTTTAACAAGAGCGAAAGCATGATTTTCAATAAAAGAATATTTAAATTCATCATTTGACAAGATTTGACTCATGTAAGCCACTGGTTTTTCATTACCTTGGTCATCACGTTGCATGAGGATAGCAGAAATTGCTTCCTCTATGGCATTAGTATATATCATAAATCCTTTCTCAAAATCCAGCTTCGCCAAAACCGGTGTGGAACTGATTGCTTTCTTGATCCCTACAAAATAATTTTCGACGTCATCTGTCGAAGAAAAGGAATGATCTTGCTTAAGCAAATTATGAATTGGTTTTACCATTACAGCAAAATCAGGAACAAACCTATGGACAAAGTTAATAACACCCATAAAATCTTGAACCTCCTTCTTGGAAGTAGGAGCAGGCAGATTTAGGATAGCAGCAATCCTTTCAGGATCAATGCTTATTCTTGAATCAGAGACAATGTGTTCAAGGAGCTTGCCCTTGGTAACGTCGAAAATAGACTTAGAAGGATTTAGAGAAATTCCAAATTTCCTGCATCACATGAGAACCCTTTTAATATGACCAAAATGATCTGATTGATTTTTAGAATACACAGTTAAGTCATCAACATAGATCTGAATAATTTTTCCAATCAAATCATCAAAATTTATCTGCATAGCTCTTTGAAAAGTGGCACCTGCATTAGATAACCCAAAAGGAATACGTTCATAAGCAAAAGTGCCCCAACGAGTAATAAAAGTGGTTTTATATTTATCTGTCCTTTTTACCTTGATTTGATTGTAACCAAAAAAATCGTCAAGCAAGGACATCATATGTGACCCTGCAACTTGCTGCAAAATCATTTCCATATTAGGGAGAGGAAAGTGATCTTTTATACTAGCCCTATTCAATGCACAAAAATCTATGCATAATATGATCTGACCAGTTGTTTTCTGAATAGGAACCAAATTGGAAACCCACTCAGAGTACTTAACCGGGAAAATGATCCCAACCTTCAAGAGTTTTTCCAACTCCTTTCGAATAGTTGCTTCCAGTGCAAGGTTAATGGGTCTTTGTTTTTTCCTAACTGGTTTTATGGCCTCCTTAGTAAGAATGGCATGTTGTATAAGAGTAAGATCAAAACCACGAAGATCCTCATAATACCAAGCAAAAGCATCTTGAAATTCACCAAGCAGCTTAGTGAACTTCGATTTTTCTTCATCAGAACATTGGGCACCTATTTTAACATTCTTTGGAGACTCGGGTGTTCCAATGTTCAAGGAAATGGTTTCACCCACTTTCCTTTTTTACTCCTCTTATTTATGTTTTTCTTTGTTTCCTACATCACTCGATGAAAACAAACTTTCTATAGGAGTCAAGCCTTTAGGAATTCTTTTATCTTCCATCGATATAATTTCCTTAGGCTTATAAGGTTCATTTTGGATGAAAGCACAGATGCTCTCATCACTATTGAAGACCTGCCATGACTATACATTGTCAAGCTTGTGTGGACAACATAGAGATTGAAAGGTACAATCAGGTCTTTGTGGTAGAATTTGTCGAGTAGGAGAGATTGCAAAAACTGCTAACCGGTCAGCCATTGAGTTCAATTCCCTTTTAACATGAGCGATGTTGAAAGATAGTAAGTTCGAGATAAGTGCCCAAACAGTTTGGGTGTAACGTTGCATTAAATTGTTGCTAGGAGAGCATATCTTACGTACAAGGTTTACAACAAGTTCGGAATCCCCAAAAATTGTAAGGTGACCACAACCTAGATTATAGGCATTTTCAATGCCTAACAGTAATTCTTTGAATTCAGTGACATTGTTTGTGCAAGAAAACTCTAACCTATAGGAAACGTTATGAATCTTACCCGCAGGAGAGTACAAGATAATACCAGTTATGTTTCCTTCATTGGAGCATGAACCATCAAAGTGCATATGCCACATCCCATCCTCTAAGTCGATTTGTTCCAAGGTAGTGTTGTCCTCATCTGCAAAGATGGAATACACTCCTAGGTCCTCCTCGATATAATTCACATTAGTTTGTGGGGCGCTTTCTATGTAAGGTGAAATTCTCCCCTCCCTTAGGACTATGATGTTTTTACCATTTTGAGGAATGGATAAGTGTGTCCCATCGAGTGAGAGGTATCCACCCATCAAAGCTTTCCAATCTCTTCCTAAGATGATCGAGTAATTACTCATTAACATATAAATTACCTAAATTTTAAGGGTTGTCCTTATTTCAGGATGCACGCACAAAACCAAGGTCATGTCCTTGATTTCACCTATGGTCATTTATTTTAAACTATTATAAGAGAGCATGCTTCTGGCGTTTTCATTTGTACAAGACAATCCTATCTCTTCCTTAATAATTTTTGACATTACACTTGAGACCGAACCGCCGTCAATGAGACAACAATGGAAAATTTTATCCATAATATTTACAGACATATAAAACGAGGGATTTTTTATAGGGTGTCTAAAGTTATGTACACCTACTTTATTTACGGATGAATCCTCTTCATATTCCTCTTCAGAGAGGTTGGCTACAATGGAAGTTTTACTTTCCATGAAATTCTTCAAATGCTTATGTTGCTCAGGGATGGCAACCATGTCCAGGAGGGTAGCATCTACTTTAATGTTGGCCAACTGATTTAGAATGTTGTATTTGGAAGAGGGAAGAGGGAAGGTAGTTCCTTGACTATCTGGAGCCTTAGGAATCTGAACAGTAGAAGTTGGTGAAGATGAGCTTGGGATAGTGTGAGGAGGATCATATTTGCCTTTTGGAGCATAGGATTTATTTCTAGTATTTATGATCATGACATCCTTTGGCTCTCCAAAGTATATGAAAGCAATCATAGTTTCAGGTCTCTTACCAAATATTTTATCTCTAGAAATCTTCTTTATTTCACATGTACTTTCCTCATGGTGTTCCTTGCAAAATTTACACCAACTACGAGGCATGATAGATTTAGGCTGAAAATTGTTTTCATTAGGATTTGTAAAGGGGGGTGCAGAAGAAGATGAAGCCCCAAGGGTAAGTGAAGGGACAATTCATTTCCACTCATACGCTATCATTTGATTATTCGTGTCTTGTACAAGTTGTAAGAGGGTGGACATGTATGTTTGTTTAACTGAATCTCCCTTAGGAAGACATGTTCTTTCAAGTTGTTCTTCATACTCTAAACAAGTATGCAAAGTGGAACCAAGGTTATCAGTGGCCTTTTCCTCAATCCTATGATGGTAGGGGTAAGGTAAAGCACTATAATAATGCATGAAAGCGGCTTGGTTCTGAGGGCGAATTAGTTCAGGTATTTGGTTATATAATTTGGTAAAACGCAAGTTGAAGGACTTGATAGTTTCACCATCCTTATAAGTGATGTTATTGCATTCTCGTAACTACTTGGTTGGGATTTTGGATTGCCCATAGGTATAATTGAACCAATATACTAGCTCCTCCCAAGTAGAAAGAATCTTAGGAGGAAGGTCAAAGAAATTGGTCGTAGCCTTCCCTTCAAGGGAATTCACAAATAAGTGCATACAAGTGTCGTTGTCATTGGCTCCTATGTTGTGACAAGCATTAGAAAATACCACCAAGTGTTCATTTGTAGTGACCGTGTTATTCCCTGAAAAACTAGAGAGATGCTCTTTGAATTTAGGAAGTGGACGAGTAGCAGGTGCTAGGTTAAGAGGGGAGGAAACATGCCACGGAGTGGTTGTAGCATCTTCTTCAAACTGAAAAATCCCATACTTTTTAATGACTTTGGCGAGGTTGGTAGTATATTGGACAGGGACTTCGTGACTATATAATCTACCAATCACTGATGAGGCTGAAGGTTGAAATGAATAAGCACCTCCAGTGCCACCAAAGCCAGCACTAGATGCCATATTGTGAACGATAGGTAAGGGAGAGAAAGACGAACTGGCTGAATTAGACAAAGTTCTCCCTAGAGTACTTTGTTGGGTTGACAAAACAATGTTTCTTCTTCCTATTTCAACAATAGGATTAATTTTCGGTGATAAACCTCTTCTTCTCCTAGAGATGCGAGGGTCTAAGGACATGAAAAGAAGATCAAAACTGTAGGAAAAAGAAAGCTATAGATGATTCCTAGGTTGTCTTTGCCTAGATTCCCAACGTTCTTGGACACTTATGTCTTGTTCAATTGCTTCCCATGAGTGTTCAAGCTCAACCCAGGTATTAGCGGAATCTAAGATGGTATTAAACAAAGGTAAAGCAATTTTGGTCTGATCTTTAAGACCAGGCTCAATATTGGGCTACCTTGCAACAGGTACAGTCATGAAGAAATGAAACAATCAAAGAAAAGATATTAGAAATATAAATATATTCAATGAAAAGCAAGTATAAAATCAACCAGAGAGATATGGAATATCTCCCCGGTATGGTCGCCAAATAAATGTTCAGGAAAAGATATGAAATTATCTTACAATCATTTTCGGATCTTGCTTGGCTAAGGCAAGATAGTTGGGAATGTCACCCTATGTTTATAGCCTCAAAAAAGTGTTTCCCAATCCACAAGTATTAATTACAAGGGGTTAGGCTGATTTTTTGAATAAAAGATTGTTGCAAAAATACAACATTTTTATACAATTTTCTGAATATATCAGATTGCAAAAGAAAATGTGGAGATCAAAAGCAAAAATACTAAGTCACATATAAACACAGATGAGACAGAATAGAAATCGCTTTATTTCATTCCAAGAAATCAAAAGAATTGTTCCCTTTACAAAATCCCTGTGGGGGGCATGGACCAAGGTCAAATTTAGATATCCCCAATGAAAACCATACAAAAGGACTATGACAAGAAGTAAAAATTGAACTTTAAAATCTGGATCAGCTTGCCATAGACTGCTTCCCACTTGACTCTGCATAATATCCTTTATCAGTCGTGAAATTTAATTCATAAACAAACAAGTCTACACAGACTATCAAAGATATATCAACACCTCTGAAAACAAGCGTCTGAATAATGTGATTCGGCTTTGAACCTGGTTGTCTACAATAGGACCCTGTTGTCATAAAAGAGAAGTGGGCCTTTGATGAATTGAAGAAAGAATGAAAACTAAACTATCTCAATAAAACTACAATGTGAATTTTTGAAGATGACAATGTGAATTGAAGCAGAAACTACATGTCGGCCCTAATGTTAAAAGGAAGTGACATAAAGGATATAAATACATATCATTATACACTCATTTTAAACACACACAAGTTTTTTAATGAAAAATGATATAGAAGTCAAATTTCAGAGGAAATATGAAGTAAATAAGGCCAAATTTCGAAGGAGGATGAAGTCTTTTGGTGATGTGTTCTAAGGTATGTTATTTACAGGTCATATTACCATTTTCTCTATAAATTTGTTTCTAGAACGATTCAAATGGTGAAATTCGGAGGCTATTGACAAGACATATCTAGGTACATGTGGTAAAAATTCCATCTCTTTATTAAATATAATTTTGGAGATACACTCTTTGGAATATAGGTTTTTTTACTAGTCTAGAAGCTAGTCATAAACAGGTGTTCTGAGTAAAGAAGTCATAATGTCTTCATAGAGAATCCAAATGAAGTGAGAACAATTACATTGGAAAGAGTACGAGATTTGGTTTCTTGTGTACGAATTTTACCTTATTCAGAATTTTATGTTAAATATTGAGCACGGGGCATTTTGTACAAGTTCGCTCTCCTGAATAAACCAGAATTGAATAAGGTCTACCATTTTCTCTATAACTCCTTTTCTAGGAGGATTCAAGAAGTGAAACTTGGAGGAGTTTCAGAGAATACATTGAGTAATATTATCTACAGGATCAGAGTATTCCAAGAAGTGAAGAATTGCAGAAGTTGAAGAAGTCTCAGGAAGCATTATCAGGTTCTATGTGATGGTTGGTTGATGGTGATAATTTAATGTAAAGTTTTGTTATCTCTCATATATTCTAGGGTGGAAGGAAGGGGCAAGGATGGATAGGTCAACCCTCTCTTGATATTGGAGGATTGTATCTTCCTTTTGGAGGTTTATCCCTCCCATTATATTTGTAAGTTGTACCTTTCCTTGGAAGTCATTACTTCCCTTGAACAATAACTATTGATTATTTCTCATATATTGTGCATGGTGTATTGTGGTGTATTGGTGTAACTCTTCTACTATTGTTCATTGCTCATTGGATATAATTGAATATATAATATGGTTGAAGTATAAGTTGAAAAAAAAAAAAATTTGTACTTGATACCGATTCACCCCCCTCTCAGTATCAACAATTGGTATCAAAGCGGGTTACCTTCAGTACAGTTTAACCACTGGAAAGAAGATCCTAAGCAGAAATGGAAGACAACATTCTAAATGGGATTCCACCCTTTTATGGAAGAAATGTGAATACTGGAGTAATAGAATCGAAACTTACTTGAAATCTCTTAGGGCAGATGTTTGGTTCTCAGTTGCTTCAGGGTACAATGCTTTGAAGAAACCAAATATTGTAGCTCAGGAGGAAGCATGAAGGAACAACAAATTGGAAATAGATACCATCCTAGATGGATTGACAGATTCAATTAAATCCAAGGTGGGATCATGTGCATCAGCAAAAGATATTTGGGACAAGCTACAAGACCTTTATGCAAGGGAAGAAGCAGAAGAAGAAGAAGAAGTTGAAGCAAATTACAACATCTCAGATTTCAAAGAAGCAAATAGAGGTGAGTTCTTTTGCTTTAATTGTGAAGGAGTAGGACATGTTGAATTTGAATTTCCTTATCCAAGGATTGAAAGAGATGATACTGAAAAAGAAAAGTCCAATGAAGAAGAAGAAAATCATGAAGCGGAAATGATTCAACAAGAAGATGAGAATCTTAAAAAATTGAAGCATGTTGAGATTGAAAATAACAATCTCAAAAACATGCATAGAAAACTAAGAAGTGAATTGGGTAGTTGTGAAAATACAATTGAAAGCTTGAAGAAACAATTAGAAGACTTTGAGAAACTAAGAGAAGAAACAATTTCCTTGAAAACTCTACTCGAAGAAGCAAGAAGAATAGGAGAAGTAAGGAATGTCCAAATGATGAAGAAAGAAGAAGATTGTGAGAAACTTGAACAAGAAGTTGTCTCATTGAGGAAGAGCTTAAGAAACTCTCAAGTGCCAAAAGACTTAACACATCTTGTATGCATGGGTGAAACTTCACACAAAGAAGATGCAAATACCAACAAGAAGGTTGAAGAAATCTCTACACAGATAGTTGATGAGAAGTGGACCAAGATACCACCAGAAAGAAGGAATGATTGCAAAAGAGGTGAATATCCAAGAAGACCTCATGCCTTCAGAAATCAAAGAATCTTCAATCAGTATGAAGGAAACTACAAAAGAGTAGATTATAAACCCAGATGGACTACATCACAAAGAAGGTCACTTACTCCCAGGTATCAAAATTTATTTTTTGGTCATTGTTATACTTGCAAAAATGTTGGACATAAGGCAATTAATTGCATAATCAATGAAAGGAACAACTATGCAAGAAACAGGAATGGTGTAAATAGAAGATATGGAAACAATCATGGATTTGTCAACAAAATTTATAATTCATTTTCCCCATTGGTGGACAAAAATATTGTATGCTACAAATGTAATTATCTTGGTCACAAATAATGAGATTGAAGATATATGAATGAAGATGCTCCTATGCCAAATTTCCCTATGCCGACCACAGTATGGATAAGGAAATATATTCCAAACAATGAATATTTTCGAATAACATAGACCGTTGAAGAATGTAAAGAAGAAGATGAACGGTACATAGACAATGGATGTTCTTCACACATGACCCGGGATCAAGACAAATCCATCAGCTTGAAGAGAAAGGGTGGCAATGTTGCATTTGGAGATGAATCATATGCCAAAATACTTGGAAAGGGTGTAGTAGATCTTGGAAGCAAAAATGTAAAAGAAAATATGTCCTTTTGGTTGAATACTTGAAGCATAATATACTCAGTGTTAGTAAAATGTGTGATCCAGGATATACTCTCACGTTTGACTCACAAAGATGCAAAATCAAAGAAGAAGGTTCAGGAAGATTGGTTGCAACTGAAAAAAGAATACCAAGTAACATATACATCCTAGATCCACGAAAGAGCTCCAAGGAAGAAAGAGACCATAAAAATGAAGTGTTATTAAGTGTTATATGTTCAGGGGGAGCAACCCCAAAGAAGAGAGTTACCTTTTTCCATTAAACTCAAGGGGAGCAGCCCCACCCTTTGCCATTGATGTCAAAGGGGGAGATAAACAAGGAGAATGATGACAGGGGGAGCATGAGTGTTTCCATCAATGACAAAGGGGGATATTGTTGGAAGATTGGTTGTTTTCATTGATGTCAACCCTAGTCATTGGTTGTTGTCATTGATGTCAACCCTAGACATTGCCTTTTGGACCCCACAGTTGATCAAAGTAGATAGACATGAAGGAAATTACACATGCAAATACAACACCCATGGATGGATAGTATAAGTCATGCCACTTCCGGTGGTATGTGGCACGTCATGTGGATCCTCACGATTGAGGAGAAATGAATTTTTGAAGATGACAATGTGAATTGAAGCAGAAACTACATGTCGTCCCTAATGTTAAAAGGAAGTGACATAAAGGGTATAAATACATATTCATTTTAAACACACATAAGTTTGTTAATGAACAAGGAGATATAAGTCAAATTTCAGAGGAAATATGAAGTAAAGAAGGCCGAATTTCAAAGGAGGATGAAGTCTTTTGGTGATGTGTTCTAAGGTATGTTATTTACAGGTCATCTTACCATTTTCGGTATAACTTTGTTTCTAGAACAATTCAGATGGTGAAATTCGGAGGATCTTGAGAAGACATATCTAGGTACCTGTGGTAATAATTTCATCTCTTTATTCACTATAATTTTGGAGATACACTATGTGGAAGATAGGGTTTTTGACTAGTCCAGAAGCTAGTCATAAACAGGTGTTCCAGGTAAAACCGTCATAATGTCTTCATAGAGAATCCAAATGAAGTGAGACCAATTGCATTGGAAATATTATGGGATGTAGTTTCTTTTGTACTAATTTCAGAATCTTATGTTAAATATTGAGCGCAAGGCATTATGTACAAGTTCGCTCTCCTGAATAAACCAGAATTGAATAAGGTCTGCCATTTTCACTATAACTCCTTTTCTAGGAGGATTCAAGGAGTGAAACTTGGAGGAGTTTCAGAGAACACATTGAGTAATATTATATACAGGATCATATTATTCTAAGAAGTGAATAATTGCAGAAGTTGAAGAATTCCCAAGAAGCATTAGCAGGTTCTATGTGATGGTTGGTTGATGGTGATAATTTAATGTAAAGTTTTATTATCTCTCATATGTTCTTGGTTGGAAGGAAGGGTCAAGGATGGAGAGTTCAAACCTCTCTTGATATTGGAGGATTGTATCTTCCTTTTGGAGGTTTATCCCTACCTTTATATTTGTAAGTTGTAGCTTCCCTTGGAATTCATTACTTCCCTTGAACAATAACTATTGATTATTTCTCATATATTGTGCATGGTGTATTGTGGTGTATTGGTGTAACTCTTCTACTATTGTTCATTTCTCATTGGATATAATTGAATATATAATATGGTTAAAGTATAAGTTGAAAAAGTTTTTAAATTGTACTTGATATTGATTCACCCCCCTCTCAGTATCAACAGAAGTAGTTCAACTACTTCATTTAGTTAAGTTAACTAAAACTCAACTAACTTTTAGTTTAGGGGAAGAATTAATAATAATAATAAGGATCTTTTAATAAATAATAACTAGTAGGTGGGAACCCTTGTGACTCCCTTTAATTTCTTAACAAAAATAAACACAACTAGACAATAAATCAAACACATTCCTCCTTGTGGATCCCATTATCATTTCCATAATTTGAAAATTAAATATCAATGATATTTTAAATCATATCCAAACATATAATATCCAAAATATCCAAAAATAGTATGTTGTCCAAAACCTTCAACAGCCCACTATCATCAATAAAATAATAATAAAGTATAATCAAAAACCGTATTTGCCACTTTGAGAGGCAATTTTTCATTTGTTGTTGCTATCCCCTTTTGACTTTCCTAAATTAGCCTTAGGATGTGTAGAGCCTTGAGGCTTGATCTCACTGATGACATGAGGATAGCCATTTTTCAAGTGCATGCGAGATGAAATAGATTTGGTTGAATCACTTGAAGGAGAAGAAGGGGAAGCAACAGCTTTTCATTTATCATACATATGGTGGGCTTCGGTTTTGAGCCTTTTACTTGTGTGGGAGGTTTGTACAAGTGTGTGTGCAGGGCCAATCTGTACATTTGGGTTAACAGGTGGAGGAGGAGCAAGTAGAGACAAATTTGGCCAGCCACGATGGTGGGAGAATGTTGGGTGAACAATCTTTTGCCATCCATCGTTCTCAAGAACTTCAGGTTGCAATGAAACATGAGGGGGCACAGGGATACCAGGGACATGATGGGGCTGGAAAGGAGGCCTCTTCAGTCTAGGTTGGACTACCCCTTGTCCAATCCAATTGAAAAATCTAGCCTGGAAGAGATGGTTTAATTCTTGAGGATCTGCATAGAAATGTATTGATCATATGGGCCTTCTAGGCCCTCTATTCCAATTCCCTTTTCCCCTATGATTTTGGCCATGACTTCCTATGCTGAAGAAGCTCATCCTGTATGCAGCAATTATTAGCAACTAGCTTCTTAAACAGACCATACATGAGATTCTCTTACTATGAAACAAAGTTAGGCTCAGCAATCACATTACTCAGACTCATGCAATCCAATCCATAAAAATCATTTAATAATTGTCAATTATCAGGGGGTGAATAAGGGTTCAGGGATATTTGAGGGGATTGTATTGAGCAAAAAAGTGAGAAAATGAAAAGGGAGTAAGAACATGATTACTGCTCAACAATTTATAAAACAATTAAATCTGCAACAATAACCAAAACATATTGGTTGTCATCTATCTCTGTGTTATTTCTTAATCATTGTAATACAGATCTTTAATTTAATTTTAATGAACACATCGTGCAAAATGAATCTGGGATCGTGAGGGGATTTGTATTGAGTGAAAAAGTTAGAAAAGCATAGGGAATTTAGATGGATATTGTTCATAAAATAAATTAAATAAATCAACTATCATAACTCTATTCAAATTTAGTCCAAAAATCATACACTTCCAAGACCAATCCATTCATTGTTCCTCAATTGTATACAAAACTGCTTGTTTTCTTAATAACTAAATTTCCCAAAATTCTTTTATCTATAACAGTCTGTGCATTTATAACTTATGAAAACATTTCCCATTCAGTACTACTGTATATACTAACACTGATCTCTTCTTTTTTTTTTAAATAAACAAAACATGCACAACAATTCTTGGTATATTATGCCCAACATTCATCCCTGATAATCAATAATACACCATGATAAACAACCAACAGTCATTTCTCTCTAATCAACAATCGAGCCTGATTTAGTATACATGGTTTCCTTTAAAACAAACATGGACAGACTTAAAAGCATGTCCAATCATACACAGGTCTTCAATCATATCATCGACACAATATTGAATCAACAACAATAGTCAACCAATCATAAACCCTGAGCTTGATATATGTGTGTATCAGCATATATAAACTTTGTTTTAAACAATTTTATAGTATGCACGATGATTCAAATATAACCATATCATGTATGCAGCGAATAGAACTAGATTGACGCACATGCATCTCTTTTTACCTTGCCAAAACCTTGATCGGGCTTGGTAAAACTCACACAGGTGTCTTCTTATGCAATCAAGACCATGTTGTATAAAACATAGTGATCGAAACCATAAACAAATAGAAAGACGGCTCTCGACTGTATGCAACCACTCATTTTCTTTCTTAATTGTTCAAACAAATTCATCGCAGAAAGACCAGACAAAGACTTGACCAAGAGGATGGATTTATAACGAGAGATCACGTGTCCTTAAATTCCATAGTCATTAAACTGATAACCCAATACTTGAAAAACCCGACGGTGCCCGAGGAGGTAGAGACAAGTCAGAGTCCAAATCAAGCTCTTTCAAAAATCAAATGCAAAGAAGCAAAGCAAGCATGTTTGTCCTTTTAAACAAAAACACAAAGAGCTAGCAGTCTTCCATATACTCATATCTATTTAACCATTGATTAGGAACCTCAAGCCTTAATATAATTTTGAAAACTAAAAAGCAGTGAGCCACACAGTCCTTCGACTTATTACTCCAAGCCCTTGACAGAACCATAAGTGAACTCCCGAGGAGAGACAAAGGAAATTTGAGTAAAACAACCCAGTGCACACAGGTGCCTCTAACACTTGCAAAGAAGAGATGAGGGTTAACTTAACAGTGGAGGGTATTCAAACACAGCGAGATAATGTCTCTTTCCAATCACCCGGGAGGTTGACAATTTTTTACAACAACCACAATGGGGCTTCAGAACACACAGTCATCATAATAGCAGTGATGAGGGGAGTGGGTGAGAAAACTATTTGGAGAAAAAAAGATGCAAGGATGCCATGTGTATCAATTTGATACACACACATGCATGTATTAACATTCGAGACCAACCAAGATTGGATCTTTGGGACGCTTTCAGTGAAAAGACAGTAAGAAACGGGCCATCAACCACAGCTTGGGGTTTTAAAAAAAGAACACACCAACTGTCGATAGTTTCTCTGTAACTGGATAAGGGTTACCACAACAACCAAGAGGGAAACAAGTTGACAGACACTGATACATAGAACGGTGAATAAAAACCCTCAACCATCAACTCAGAGTCTTACTGCACCACTGTCACTATTATTCCATAGGGACCCATCATAAAAACCACATTGACCGAGTAAATAACCAATTTGCATCCTTAATAATACCCATTATTCTGCTTACAATCATCAACATTTCGTAGACATCACAGAAAGCCACAACACCATATTTACACACAGTCGAAAAAATCAAGAAAGCACAGAATCCATGCATTACTGAGCCACCACTTGGTTCATAAAACAGATACTCCATCATGGATGGAGAGAAAAGAACCATACATGTGAGAAAATCTCTTAAATGACAAGTTGGTCGAGCTTTCCCTTCCAAAAACTTGAAAACACGAATCTTCACAACCAACGGAGCGACAATGAAACAATGTAACAATGTTAGGGTGACGGTCGATAGGGAGGTTTGGAGTGACATGCAGTAAATCCAAGTCGCTTCCTCACCTGGCCCCATTCAATTCCAGGTACGAGACAGCCCAATAAACATAGCATCCACCATTAAATCAAACCATATAACCAATGTATAATCAATTCTAATCCATCGTAAGATCTAAGACCACATCTATTGCATAGTACGCCACCTGAGATATTTCATACATTAACCCTTGCCATAACTCCACACAATAACCCATATCAACATTGCTATATCAGCTTCCATTCAACTTTAATGAAATTTGCATAGTCCTTTAACAAAACCATAGTATAATATTTAGGACTAACACTTGTACCCATTAATTTTTTCATTCATTCGAAGTTTGCATGTAGGCTTTTATCATAGATTTAGGATTAATATATAGTTTCTTTCCTTTTGCTATAACTTTAGAACCTTTTCATAGTTTTTTCCTTGTTTTGATCAAGCTCCCATTAAGTATCCCTTTCATATATGTGGATAAGTAATCAATATACGAATTAGTGACAAGGTTATAACATAGCACATGTAACAACCTGATCCTCATAACCATGGAAATTGTTTTGTGTCGCAAGTGATTACCAACATCATTCGACAATAATGCATTATCCTCTCATTATCACGCCAAATGAAACCAAGACTGCATCATCAAAAATGTAGGACTGTGTAGGAAACATCATAATAGCAGCAAAATATCTGTAATATGTCTATCCTTGCACCTCTAGTCTACAAGGGTGTCCCACCTACTAGTATTATATTATTATCATAATTAAATAATAGCGCTTTAGCAATCCTTTGCGGGCAGAATTCATCATTGCAATTTTAATCATCAACACGAGACAAGCTTGGTATAGTCCGAAAGGACCTCCCTCGAAAGGACCTCCCTCGAAAGGGGGAGTGATGTTGATGATACTATGGTATCCTGACCAATAGCGGGTAGCTCAGTTAGGATTCTATATCCTAGGGGATTGATCATCCCTGGATAGATCTCGAAGGTCCGGTAATGACGGTCTGTCAGAGTACCTATGCATGTATATGCTAGTTGTGGTCAGTAGTGGTAGTTCGATTAGGATTTTTATAATCCAAGGGAATCATATGATTATGGGGCAGATCTTGAAGGTCTGGTAAGGAAGGTCTGTCAGAGTACCACGTGGTAGCTCCTTTAGGATTTTATATCCTAGGGAATCTTATGATTCCTTGGAACCTCTTTAGGGACTTTCAGAGTACCACAAAATGTTGTTACACCTACCTCATTCTTTTACCCCATGATGATGATGATGTTGTTGCTCCAGCCTTCGTGTTGTGATGATGGCTTTTCTCCAGCCTGTGTTGTGATGATGATGTTGTTGTTGATAATTTATCAGCCTCATGTTGACTATGATGTGATCTCAACCTCGTACTGATGATGTTGTTGTTTGATGCAGGAGCATTGCCAGCAAAGCACAAGTGAAGGACAACTAGGCGCACTAGCGCACATTTTGAAGAAGTTTGAATTTTGAAGAATGTGTATCAGGAAAATCTTTTGAAAAGTGTTGTAATTCAAGAACATCTTTACATGTTGTAGAGCTAGATGGCTCATGAATACATCGGAGAATGAATTTTCTTTTAATGTAGCTAAGTGTAGTACAGATTCGATGTGTTCGATCTGATATGTTTGTCACAAATATTTATTGTAATAAATGTTAGTAGTTGATAGCTTTTAATTTGATAAGATATTTTTAGGATCGTTGGAGGGAAGAACTCGAAGATCCCTCTTATATAAAGTTTTATGTTGTTTCCCAGTAGAGTTTGTTGTTGATGGGTTGTTGAATCTATTGTATAGGTTGCCATTGTAGCAGAGAGTTGAGAGCTATCGAGGAGTAGTGTATGAATATATGTAATTTTTAGTTGAATGAATATAGAAGAGGAGCATTGTCCCAAATGTATGGTGTTGATGCATCTATCTAAATGAGTGAATGGTAGACTTTCTGTTTATTTTCAATTCTCTATTATTTCTTGTTCTTGTATTTACGCATGCATTTACATGGCTAGATGTATGAATCTGTGATATTTTAAATAAGTTTCAATTGTTTCTCTTCTATGAGCAAGTGCAAGTGTGCATAGTGCCTACAAGGAGTGCATTGACAGAGTCTATTTCGACTCGTAAGTTCAGAAGGGATAACGTGAACCTTATATGTGCAAGGAGTGCATAGTGTCCGCAAGGTGTGCGTGACAGAGTCCATCTTGACTCAGAAAGTTCTGGACAGACAACCAGAGAGGGTTTATCTGCAAGGAGTGCATGATCAAGTCTTCTAACTCAAGAGATTGAGGAGAGTAATTGGAGTTACCCACAGAGTGGCTAGATTCCAGAAGAGAACCTATTGCAAGGTGTGCATAGGCTAAATTTTTGACTAAGTGCCGAAGGAGCATTTACGGAAGAAAAATTCCGAGGAAGAACAAGCTCAAGAGAGAGAGCGAAGATAAATCTTCTAAGGGAAGATCCCTTTAAGGTTTCCCAAAACTAACGATCCAGGTCTATCTTGGAGGGAAGTGAGATTGTTCTAGACCGTCAGATCTGGGAGAACTACACGGAGGTTCATCGTAAAGCATTTCGGCATCTCCTGGTTCGAGAAGTTTGGAGTTATTGTAAGAGAAGAGTTGCAGACCCACGAACCCGCGAAGAAATCTCAATTGTTGACTGCAAGGAGGACATGTGGAAGTGGATTAGAGAATCTGGAAGTTGGAGGTTCGGAGGTTTGTGTGTGTGAAGTGAATGGGGACGTTTGCGAAGTCATGAAACCCAAAGCATAGATGGACCACTAGATCCAGGGAGACACATGGTGGAGACTCATGAATTTGAGGAAACGCATTTCGGAAGGAACCTAAGGTGGAGGTTTGTTGAAATAATGTACTGCAAAGAGCATTCTTATTATTTTGTTATTGGATTAAATCCCCATTGTGGATTAATCATGTCATTATTATTATTTTTATTATTAGATTAATCCCCATTGAGGATTAATCAAGTCGGTAATTGTATAAGGACCAAATCCCCTTTTGCGGATTGGTCATCGGACAATTACAATGT
>JASDQU010737653.1:364517-426637 GCA_032191745.1 Picea mariana
AGCCATTTATGATAAGGAAGTTTTTGCTGGGTTTTCTTCCCCTAGAGGGTTTCCCAGGATAAATGTTGTGTCTCTTGTGAATGTGTATTTCTCAGTGATCTTGTTCTTATGATGCTCTTATCTATTGAAATGAAAAGAAATATAATAATGGCATAAACATTAATAAGGTTGCCATATTTCTGAAGCCTGAAATTGCAAAGGGACTGGTCCACGGTCACATCTCCTGGTCATGTAAGAGAAAGGGTCTAGTGCAAGACTAGTACTCACGAATTGGTGTCGCTAAGCATCAAAAAGCGGAGTTGTAAATGATCTGAAGTGTGAGTGTGTAAATCGCTCAGGTCAGTTGGAGGCCCAAAGAACCAGTTCGGTTCGGGGAGTTAGAAGATCCAAGACCGGGAGGTCGCAAGATCCCCACAAGAGAAAGGGGGGGGGGTTGTCGTCATTATTGTTTATGTTGTATCAGCCTCGTGTTGTTATTGATAATGATGATGTATTAGTGTTATACTAATTGATGTTGATGCAGATGATGATGATTCCATTCCAGATCCATGTTGTGAATGATGATATTGATGATGAGAAACACTTATGATGATTAATAGATATCTGGATCATTGTTCAAGACGATGATGATGTTTATTGCCTCTCTCTCTCTAATAATGTTGTATTGAATAATACCCTTCTTGTTAAGGGGGGGTGTTGAAATATTGTAACTGCAAAGAGTATTCTATTTATTATTGAGTTATTATTAATTAGATCAATCCCCTTTTGTGGATTGATCATGTTGGGATTTGTAAATGACCAAATTTCCTTTTGTGGATTGGTCAAACCCTAATTATATGTTGCTAATTAAGAAGTCATCCCCCAGGCCTAATTAAAGTGGTTTTAGCCACTAAGAGAAGAAGTCATCCCTACTTTATGAAGAGACACCTCCCTAGAACCTGCCAACCAGTATAAATAAGAGAGGCTAGCACCTGATTATCTTACTCACTCAAGTCACTCACTCAGTGCCCAATTTTGGATATTTTTGAAGTTGGGAAAAGGAGGAGAGAGAGGCGCATTGCTCAGTCTTGGTTATTCCCTAGTGTTTGGTCTTTTATCTTGGCATTGTATTGGAAATCTATATTAATGAATTTTTTGTTGGGTTTTCTCCCCCATGAGGTTTTCCCAGGATAAATTTTGTGTATCTTGTGATTGTGTTTCTCTCATTGATCCTACCTATGCTATTATTATCTAGTAATTTGAAAAGAAACTTAATAGCAGCTCTAAAATTAAGACTAACCACCTGCTTTTCCTGACATTTAGAGTTGGTTGTCCAAATAAATATTTCATACCATTGTGTTATGTCCTCAACTCGAACATTTTCCCCATGAGGTAGTGCCTCCACATCTTCAAGGCATGCACTATGGATGCCAACTCCAAATCATGAGTAGCATAGTGCCTTTTATGCTCCTTCAAATTCCTTCATTCATAGCATACAACATACCCATTTTGACTGAGGACTCCACCAAGACCTTCTTTACATGCATCAATGCAAACAATGAAGTCTTCATTTGGATCAACAATCCTTAGTATTGGAGCACTTGTTAATAAATGCTTCAAGTGTTGGAAACTCTTTTCACAATCCAATGTCCACTGAAACTTCACCCCCTTCTTTTCTAAGGAAGTGATCGGGTGTGCAATCTTTGATAATCCCTAAATAAATATCCTATAGTATCCTTCAAGGCCCATGAATCATATGACCTATGTCACATTCTTTGGTGTTTACCATCCTCTAATGGCCTCAATATTTTCAGGATCCATTGTTATCCCTTCCTCTGAAATGATATGCCCCAAATAATGAACTTCCTTCTGATAAAATGAGAACTTGCTCAATTTGGCATACAACTGATGCTCCCTTAATACCTGTAATACCATCCTCAAGTGTTGTTCATGCTCTTCCTATGACTTAGAATATATAAGAATGTCATCTAAAAATACAATGACAAACTTGTCTAAGTATTCTCTGAAAATACCATTCGTTAAACACATGAAGACAGTTGGTGCATTTGATAACCCAAATGGCACCTTTGTGAACTCATAATTCCCATAACTTGTTCTGAAAGCAGTCTTGTTGATGTCTTCTTCTTTAATTCTTACCTCATGATAACCTAACCTAAGATTAATCTTGGAGAATATTTTTGTGTATTTCAATTGATCAAAGAGGTCATCAATCATTGGCAAAGGATACTTATTCTTCACAGTTACCTTGTTCAACTACCTGAAGTCAATGCAAAGTCTCAATGTTCCATAATTTTTCTTCACAAATAAAATTGGGGCACCCCAAGGTGACACACTTGGGCATATATACCCCTTCTTCAAAATCTCTTCAATTTGCATTTGCAATTCATTCAATTTTGGTGTACTAGTTCTGTAAGGGGTCTTGGATACTGGGGTTGCTCCAAGCATCATATTGATGGAGAAATCAATATCTCTTTTATGAGGTAATCATGGTATTTATTTAAATACATCTTCAAAATCTTTTAGGACTGCATAATCTTCAATATTTGACACCTTATCTTTAGGTGTCTCTTCCATATGTGATGCAAATATTTGACACCCTTTTCTATAAATTTTCTTCGGCTGCAATGTTGAAATTTCTCTAACGATTACTGCTCTGGGAATTCCTTGTATTGTCCTTAGGTTTCCTTCCTCATTAAAGCAATTAAATGTCTTATTATAACAATCTAGGATAGCATGGTGTTGTTCCAACCAATCCATACCAATTAGGCAGTCATAGGAACCTAAAGGTATGATGTTCAAACCTGCCCTGGTGTTCAATCCATTCATGTCCATTGGAGATGCCTTAACCATCTCATTGATTATTCTTTTAGCTTCAATAGTCAGTTGTACCAACCAATATTTTCCAATCTTGCTTCTTGTAAAATGAAATCTTTCCACCATCTTAGGATCTATATAACTATGACTAGCTCCTGAATCAATTAAAATAGCAATGGTTTGGTTGTTGATCTTACCTTCCACTTCAATCATATGTGATTGAAACTCGTCTTGCTTGTTGTCTAGGGATGCATATATCCTAGGTACATTTATGCCCATGTCCTCCATTGTATCATCTTGTTGTACATTATGAATAGTCCTCACTTTTTCACCTTTGTGAGGATAATTTCTAGACATATGATCTCCCCCACAACCCCAACATTGAATGGGTGGTTGCCTTGGTCTTTTCCCCCCAGTTTCTATCATTCTGGTTTCTCTAGAAGTTGGTTTCCCCTGAGTATTATTTTTGAAGAATAGTGGCTTAGTACCCTTCTTCCTCTGTTCCATCTTGTTTTTCTTCTTGTCTTCCCAAGCTTTTTGGAAAGTTGGCCTTCCTTTATGTTGATCATAAAGGCATTTAACTTGCCTTATGGTCTCCTCCAATGTTTTGTGATCATCATATTGTATCTTGTCACTGATGAATGATGGCAGCCCACTCAAGTACCTCTGAATCTTAACTGGCTCTTCCTTGATGAAAGAAACATACTTTAGCAGTTCGAAAAACCTTCTTTCATATTCATCTATGGTCATACTCCCAAGCTTGAGTTCTAACAACTCCTTAATTTTTTTTTCATAGTATCTCTTAGTCAAGTATTTCTTTTGAAAATACTTCTTGAATTCCTTCCAAGTAACATTTTTCTCATTAATGTGTTGCACTTGCACAAATTGGTCCCACCACATGGATGCATTTCCCTTGAGTTGATAGATGGAAATTCTTCCTTCTGCATGTGAAAAGTAATTATGCAATTGAAAATACTTCATCATGCTTAGCAGCCATGTTTCAGCATCTTCATCCTTCTTGTGCTCACCATCAAATGTAGGAGGCTTGATTTTGTTCATTTCTCCTTGTAGCTCATCCACCCCATACCTTCTCTTATGTTTTCTGACAGGAGATGGACTTGAGTTACTGTGTGCTCTCCTAGTGGAATGCCTTGGGGAGTGATGGTGATGTCTGCCAACACTTCTTCTTCTTCCCCTCTCATCATGAGACCTGTGACTTCCTGATTTGCTTGAGTCATTCTCCTTATCCATATTCTTTTCTATTCTACCCAAGATCTCCATTAAATTTATGTTGAAGTCCTCTTGCTGCTCCTTGGATTTCATAAGCCTCTCATTATCAGCTTTATAAATTTGGACATCCTTTTGCAAAATTTTAATGGTCTCCACCAAGTTCATGTTTTCTTCCTTTCCTTCCCCATGACCATTTGATTTTGTACCTTCATTACCCATATTGGCATACATCCCTCTTATATCATCTTCCTGGTTGTAAGCCCCCTGTGTATCTTCCATGAATCTGAACTCTATGTTGATCCTGATGTGTTCTAATTGTTGTTAACTATGCAAACTGTGCAGCCAATAGAACTTGTTAGGCTAATTGATTTAACAATTGCATGAAATTATGAACAATTATGGTTCAATAATGAATCAGAACTCTTTCTTCTGATTTCTTGAAGAAATTGACTGCCCAGATCAATATTTTGGGTGAATAGTTATATTCTCTTGTCCAAGATCTTTCCAACACCTTCTTCCATGCTCAATTTTGAGTCGTGAGCAGAAAGTTATGGTTATTTGAAAATTGTCCTTTCTGTGAGGGAAATCCTTGTAGAGGTGATCTTCTTCGAGAGTCGAATTAGCTCTCGAACCCTTGTTGGATCCTTTCATAATGTACAAAGGAATTTTTTATTTCTCTATGTAGGTCTAACAGAACTTGCGGATGCTTTTCTCTAAGCCCCTTTTTACCTTAGAATCCAATTTCGGGTGCTAGCCCTTTTACTTCGGCTGAAACCTCATATGACCGTGGGCTAAGACCAGGTGCCTAGCCACAAGGCTCTATTTGGAGCTCCGGGACTCCAACGCTCCAGAACTTCAAACTTCAGAGGCTCTTACAACAACACACTCTAAATTCCCTGAACGTCGAACTAGTGAACTCTTGGAGAAGCGCTAACCAGAGCTTCGTTACTCCGCCACTCCGAAAATTCAGGCTTCAGAGGTTCTTAAACCAACACCCTCAAATTCCCCTGAACGTTGAACTGGAGAAATCCCAGAGAGAAGTTGTCTGAAGCTTTGTTACTCCAGTGCTCTAAAACTTCAAGCTTCGGAGGTTCTCACCACAACACCTTCCAATTCCCTTGAATTTTGAACTGGTGAACTCCCAGAGAAGCGTTATCCAGAGATTTGTTACTCTGGCACTCTGGAACTCTGAGATTCAGAGGTTCTCACCACAACATCTTCCACTTCCACTGAACCTGGAACTGGCGAAATCTCAGAGAGGTGCTATCAGGAGATTTGTTAATTCGACGCTCTGGAACTTTGGGATTCAGAGGTTCTCACCACAACATCTTCCAATTCCCCCGAACGTCGAACTGGGGAACTCCCAGAGAGGTGCTATCTGGAGCTTCGTTACTCCGATGCTCCAAAACTTTAGGCTTCAGAGGTTCTCACCACAACACCTTCTAATTCCCTTGAACACCAAATTGGCAAAGGGTGGAGATCCACGGACCACGTGTCTCGTTAACGGACGGCCAGGATTGACTCTGGACTTCGGGACTTCAGGACTTCGGTACTTTCTACATCAAAAAAAAATTCGCCCACAATCCTCCAGAGGGTCGAATACTTGATAATCTATTGACACGTGTTCCCGACAACGAACGATCAGGATTTACTATGACCTTTGGGACTTCGAGAAAATCTCCACTCTGTGCAATCACAATCAAATTCTCTCAGAGTGTCGAATCGTTGAACCCCTTAGGGATCCAACGACTGGCACTCTCCCGGTGATCTACGGTGGGGATTAACTCTGGTACTTCGGAGCTTCAGGGCTTCGGCCACTTTCCAACGTCTACCTTCAAGATATCTAAGACAATCAAACGCCAAAGGGCTACCAATCAATGGCCCTGGCTTCACTCTGAGATCCACGACTAAGATCTATTTCGAGACTCTGGGCTTCAAGTATTTCTCCTCCTAGCAACACAAATACCAAAATCTCATGGACTGTTGAATCGTCGAATCGTGAGATATATGGCTTACATTCCACGATGGGATCTATGGCTGAGATCCACTCCACTTTGGCCAAGATTTACGGCCCAAGAACCTTGATCGACGTCCCTCGTTCTCCCGCACTTAGATCAAATGGTTAGGATCTGATCTCCCCTCGTGAGCTTTCAAACACATTCAAAGTGTTCTCTCAGCACCCTCCTGGCACCCTGTAACTTAATTTCTCTATGAAATTTTCACATCAATTCAACTTGCTCGGCCCATCTAGGCTAAGTGTTTAAAACTGGAGCTCTGATACCATATTGTAGCATCCCCAGCCATCCCACTGCTAGGCTATGCCATGTGAAATAATTTTCTAATTGTATATGAATTTAAAGCATACAAATACTATGCAATTACACAGATTTATACAGAATATTAATGGAAATACACATACAACATACACAAGAAAAACCCATAAAAATAAATGCACAAATAATCATGCAGCATGTAATTTAACACACAATGTACACTTATCTTTGATAATAAAAAAATACCACCAACTACGTGCAAACCTTCCACGTTCCTCCCAGCCTTAGACCATGCTGCTCAGAGGTCTCAATAGTGGGTCACCCCCAAGTTGGGACTAAACTCCACCCGGATAAAGGAATTCTTAACAGGCTAACGTGTCTCAGACAACAGGAAAAACTTCCTCACAAGTGCCAACGAAAATTGACAGTGTATAGTCCCTCCTTCCCCACATGTCTGTCCCACCCTAGGAAATGTGCCCCTTCTCTACTCAACATTCCTTTGGCTGCCCCATTTCCTTTTTGAGGCTTTAGTAATAGGCCGAACAGGAAGTCTCAGAGCCCTGTAGTTAAAGTTTGGCACCTTTGGAAAAACAATTTCCAACAATTATCTCACCCAGAGAGAATTTCTCACAGGCATGACAACCTGCCTCTTCAATGTCCCACGGGTCTGACAACTCCCATCTTCAGTCCATCTCTTAAGTTAACCAGGTACAAGAACATGTATAGGTACAGTATTGGATTGGGTAAGGTATAGGTACATTGCTAGTGATAGAGAGGTACAGATGGCAACTGAAATCTGTGAGTCCAGGAATGGAGGAATGATGGAATGAATGGAATCCTTGAAAATGCAATAAGTCCAAACTCTTTGCATGCATGTGCCTAACTTGACACTTGTCATGTTGAGATCTATTTTGGCCCACTTTTCCCCATCCTTAGAACTTAGGCTAAAATAATTATCCATACTTTATATTTTAAGGAATATTAATATAATATTCCTTTTTGGCTTAAGATCCCTAGCTTAGCCCCTTATCCTTAACTTTTAGCCCCATTTCCCTAACTAGTGGAGTTTAGTCCCCCATACTCTTTTACATGGTTGGTCTGCACGAAGTGATGTGTTTTTCATTAATATTTGCATGTGAATACATTTACATTTACATCACAGATATATGTGTTCTTTCTTCATCCTAGCTCACCAGCCTACGTACAGTTGTATTTACATTTAAAGTTGGGGTTTGGCCTAGGGGTGTTACAGAAGAGAATGGATATCTATCTCCAACAGTTAATCAATGAAGTGAAGAAAATATGGTAAGGGATATAGGTACACAATGTATCAAGACCCATCCCAACAAAGGGGTCTTTTATGTTGTATATGTGTGTAAACCCTATGTGATTATCTGAGAATAGGAGTTTGCTTTGGTAAGCATGTAGAATGATTTTTATATGTAAATCCTCACTATAATCCCTAGTTTAATTAATACATAATGTAGATATGAATATGGCTACGGACAAGCGATGTAATATGTGAACATGTTTTATGTTTTTAATAAAAATAATGCAATGCCAGTTGGTGGGAATATGGACAGAGATGGGGGCTAAGTTTTCCACAAGATATGGGGAATGCCTAGAAAGTGCCTAAGAGGGGTCCAAGAGGGAAAATTAATTGTGGGTATTACTTTAGCCCATTTTCCTGAATTTTATTATCATTGGGGATAACCTCTAAATTTATGTTTGAGTGCATGAGAGCCCAATCATTAAACTCATGTAAGAAGGTGGGTGTGAGAGTCACATCCCATAGTTATTGGAAAGCATGGGGAAGAAGAAATCAACATTGGTGTAATATTCCAGATATAAAAAGTATGCAGAACAGAAATAAAATGCTAGAAATGGTAGATGGACAACAATATAACCAGAACAACACCACAATAATACCGATATGATACCAGAATAACACTAGAAATAACACTTTGATTATTGAGAGCAATGTTCACTTGCCTCTTTGAGGGGGAAACCTCCAGTCAAGCAGAGCTCTATTACAATAATATCCAAGCTAGGGTTCTCATACCCTTGACTCCTATTTATACTAAATATGTCTATCAAAAGAACCATCTAGAGGAAGATCCTTCTAGAAGCGAAAGCTTCTATTAGGTCTTCTTACATTCGACTTATTCTACCTTATTTCTAGGCCTCATTAATATTGACCTTTATTATATTGGAATATTTTGTTCTACCTACGTGAGGGGTTAGGTCCGTAGCATGTCCTCCCCCTTAAAAATAGCCTTGCCCTCAAGGCTTGAGATGTGGAAATTGTTGCAGAATGGTAGCTAGTTCCCAAGTGGAATTTGTTGGGGTTGTATCTTTCCACTAGACTAACACTTCCTTGATGGTTCATTGACACAAGAAACGCTCACACTGGTACAAAATTGCTTGTGGTTGTAGCCAAATGGAGCCTTCTTCGTCCAACTTGCGAAGGTTGGTTTGAGTTTGGCACTTAGTTCCAATCACCTTCTTTAAGCATGAAACATGAAAAACAAGATGTAGCTTAGAATGACTGGGCAAAGCTAATTACTGGGAAAAGCTAACTGATAGGCCACCTATCTGACACGCTTGAGAAGAGCATAAGGACCATAAATTTGGGAAACAACTTATGAAAATGGTCGACCTTGAGGGAATTTTTCTTGTAAGGTTGCAGTTGAAGAAACACCTGATCCCCTTCTACAAATTGACATTCAAAGCGACCTTGATCTGCTTGTTGCTTCATGTGATTCTCGGCCATGACCAATTTCTCTTTAAGGGTATGGATAATAGCCTCTCGAACTGTAAGTGTTTGGTCAACCACCTAGACCTTTGAGACACCTGATAAATATGAGATAACTAAAGGTGGATTTTTTCCATATGTCGCTTCAAAAGGAGTCATGCGAGTAGTTGTATGGTATGAAGTGTTGTATGACCATTCAGCGAGGGGTAACCATTGAACCCATTGATTTTTCTTTTCCGATGCAAAATACCACAAATGTGTCTCCAAACATTTGTTGACAACTTCAGTTTGACCATCAATCTGGGGATGATAAGTTGTGTTGAGATGCAATTGGGTGCCTTGTAGCTTGAATAGTTCTTACCAAAAATTGCTGGTGAAAATTGGGTCGCGATCAAAAACAATAGAATGTGGCATGCCATGAAGCTTGAAGACCTAATCCATGAAAAGTTGAGCCATAGTGGATGTTATAAATGGGTGTTGAAGAGCACAGAAATGAGCATACTTGAAAAGGTGATCAATTACCACCATGATGATTGATTTATTGCCCGATTTAGGTAAGCCTGCAATAAAATCCATGGAGATATCCCTCCAAATAGCAGGTGGAATCGAAAGCGGTTGTAGTGTGCCAGAAGATTTGATTGTTTCACCCTTGTTGCGTTGACACACATCACATTCAGCCACAAAATTATGAACGTCTTGTTTCATACCATCCCAGAAAAAAGAACGTTTGACCCTATCATAGGTTTTGGTAAACCCAGAGTGCCCAGCTGTGGGTGTGGCATGAAGCTCGGAAACTACCGTGGATTTAATTTTTTACTATTTACTTAAATACAAACGGTCTTTGTATAGAAGCTCATCATGGAGCCAAGAGTACCCTGGGGAAACTGGATAATTGGACTGCAATTGTTGTATCAGATGCGAACTTTTGGGATCGTGTAGCCATTCCTGGCAAACTGCTTGGAACCAATCTGGTACAATGAAGGAGAGATAAAAAAGGGACCCTTCATCTTCATATTTTTGGGAAAGTGCATCTGCAACCACATTATCTTTGCCTTTATTATAAATGATCTCATAATCATATCCAAAGAGCTTAGTCACTCATTTTTCTTGCTCCGGGGAAGAAATGCGTAGTTCCAAAAAATACTTGACGCTTTGATGATCTGTCTTAATTTGGAAGCATTTCCCAAATAGATAAGGGCGCCAAAGATCAACGGCATGCAGAATAGCCAAAAATTCCTTTTCATAGATTGATTTGCCCAAATTTCATTTAGACAGTTGTTTTTTAGTAAAGGCCAAAGGCCAACCCTCTTGCATAAGGACATCGCCAATTCCTTTCCCTGAAGCATCACATTCCAGAAAAAAGGTCTTTGTGAAATTAGGAAGGGTCAGGACTGGAGTGGTGCACATGGTCATCTTCAAGGTTTGAAAAACCTGAGCAGCTACTCGAGTCCAACTGAAAGAATTATTTTTAAGGAGTGCAGTGAGAGGTGTCACAATATTTCCATAATTCTTAACAAACTTGCGATAATAACCTGTTAAGCCTAGAAATCCACGCAAGATTTTGAGAGTCTTTAGGTGAGGCCAATCTTGCATAGCTTCAATCTGTTTAGGATCCACACTGATACCATCCTTGCCAACAAGATGACCCAAGTACTCAACTTCTGAGGTGCCAAAAGCACATTTAGATTGTTTCAGGAAAAGTTGGTGTTGAGAGAGTAGATGGAGAAATCGATCCACATGAGAAAGATGGTTTGTCCAGTTTTTGCTATAGATGAGGATATCATCAAAGAAAACTAAGAGAAAATGATGGAGAAAAGGAAGGAAGACATGATTCATGAGGCTTTGGAAGGTGGAGGGGGCATTACACAAGCCAAAGGGCATGACCAAAAACTCATAGTGGCCCTCATGAGTTCTAAAGGCAGTATCAAGAATGTCTGCCTCTTTCATACAGATCTAGTGGTAGCTAGAACGAAGATCAAGTTTAGTAAAGAACTGGGTGCCACTCAATTCATCCAAAAGGTCATCAATGACAGGAATGGGAAATTTGTCTTTAATGGTGAGTTTGTTGAGGGCGTGAAAGTCGGGACACATGCGCCAAGAACCTTCCATGACCACAGGAGAAGAGTAGGGGCTTGTACTAGGGCGGATAATGCCTGTGTTAAGCAGTTCTTGAACCATTTTCTCCATTTCATTTTTTTGGGAAAAGGGGTGACGATCGGGACGGATATTGGGACGAAGGCTTTCTGGTACAAGGGGAATGGAATGATCATGAACASCACAGGAAGAAGGGAGTCCCTGGGGAGTGGAAAATACCACTTGATGTTTAGAGAGGATGGATTGGAGGTCCTACAGCACAGAGGGTGTCTCAATTGCTTGTATGGCATGGATTTGGGAAATAACGCCAAAATGACCTTTTTTTAAYAGATTTTCCATGCGATGGGAACTAATGATCTCAGGGGAACCGGCGTTGAAGCCTTGGAACTTATATTGTTGTCCCTCCTAGTCGAATTGCATGGTTAATTCCTTAAAATCCATAAGAATGGGACCCAAATTCCTTAGCCAATCTACACCTAACACAATGTCACAACCACCCATGTTGATAGCAAACATATGAGATTCCAGGTGGTAGTCACCAATTTGGGGACGCACATTTTCACAACACCCTCCACATTTTATGCAGTTGCCATTGGCAATCATGATTTGGAAATTATTCATTGCATGGATATAGCAATGAGTTTCTTGGGCAATGCGGTGATGAATAAAATTATGGGTTCTTCCACTATCAACAAGAATGATGACCTTCCTATGCTTGATGTAACCAATTAGCTTGAGGGTTTGGGGAGCAGAGAATCCAATGAGAGCATTTAGGGAAATGATCGATTCTACTTCGGGAGGGTCTGAGGGAGGGGTTATGTCAGTGGTTTCAGGTGACTCGGACGCAAGGGAAGTTTCAACATCCTCTTCCGAAACATCCTCCGAGATGGCCATAAAAATATTTTGTTCCTTACACTTGTGTCCCAGAAAATATTTTTCATCACAATTATAAAAAAGGCCTTTGAGTTGGTGTTCAGCCATTTCATCCCTGGTCAATTTTTCGATCTTTAATGGAGTATAAGGAGGAGTGGGATTTACTGGTTTAATGTGAGGAATAAAGGAGGGTTTTCGGTTTTGAGAAGAGACAACTTGTTGTGCTTCCTTAGCTCTTGTAGTAGCCTCCACCCAACCCTGAGGCCGAGCCATGAGGACATGGGAACGAATCTCATCTTTGAGGCCACTGATAAAACATTCTCGAAAAAAAGCATCAAACATGCCCTCTGTATGAAAAGCCAGTCGCTCAAAAGCAACTATAGAGTCTTCCATTGTTCCAGATTGTTTCAACTTTTTCAAACAGCCTAAATGGTTGGTGTCAGTGTCAAAGCATTCATAAAGCTCTACCACAAAGTGTGTCCAAGCAACATACCCTTGACGGACAGTTTTTCTCCATTGCCAACGTTCTTGATCTAGATGGAGAACAGCATACTGGAGTTTGGCCAAATCATATGTAATGTCGTACAAAGAGAAATAATGTTCCATTTGAGTTACCCAACTAGTGGGATCTGAGCCATCAAATTTGGCCACATCTACACATGAAAGGCGTAGGTCACACTGAAAGTGATGGGGATGAAAATTATGGGAATGAGAGGAAGTTTTAGCTTCGGTATGCAAAGGTGGGTCAGATAAAGGGGGATCTGTAGGGATATGCAGGTTGGTGCAGATCATCGAAGCGACAGATTCAAGATGGGTAGTAATGTCTTGTTTGAGCTCTTCTTTGAGTTTCTCAATTGAGGCGTTGATGGAGGAATGCATGTTTTTATTGAAGGTGGAAATATTGGCACTGAGTTGTCTTACTTCTTATTGGGTCTCTGTGAAATTAGATTGCAAGGTATTGAAGCAAGCTTCCAAGTCTTGGCTACGAGTATGGGCCATGATGACGAGGGAACAGAAAAGGGGTGGGTGGGGTCAAAAATTTTGCTGAAAAATGATAGGTATGAATGTGATAAGGGTGAAGAGATAAATCCTCGGTCTGAAGAATATTGCAATGATGAAATGCCCAAATTCTTAATCGGGAAGAAATGTGTAGTGATTTGGCAACTTGAATGTAGGAGACACAGTTGCACGGTAATAGATCTTATCTCTTTTTTTTTTTGTTTCCATCCCCAAAGGTTAGGTATTCAAGGGTTCTACAGACAAGGGTTTGCCTTGTGCTATAGCTCTCTGATATACGTGTGGGGTCCAACAGTAGTTCTCGACCCAATATCTCAGGGCACCAACTAAGGAGGCTAGATCGTGCCCTTAGCCATACTACCCGACTACCCAGGTACTAGAGAGTGTCTTCTCAAGTGTTTTTCTCGGTGGCACTATAGCAGTCAAGCGGCTGATCAGTTTATCTAAAGAGGGCTTCAGAAAATCTAGGTTGATCCGTATACAGATGTTGTCTGATGCGCTACCACTCGAAGTGTTACCAACAGGGGTTACAAGGGTGTCCAACAAATGTGCGCTTAAGTACCACTTGTATTTCCTACGTGTATGAATCCTCGATCGCGGGTTTATGCGCATAACAATAAATCTCTGTAGCTTAAAGACGCCAAAATACATCTCTACCCTGAAAAAAAAATTAACCCAAAATTTCATGCCGAGGAAAGTGCTCTGATACCACTTGTAATATTCCAAATATAAAAAGTATGCAGAACAAAAATAAAATGCTAGAAATGGCAGATGAACAACAATATAACCAAAACAACACCACAATAATACCGATATGATACCAGAATAACACTAGAAAAAGCACTTTGATTAATGAGAGCAATGTTCACTTGCCTCTTCGAGGGGGAAACCTCCAGTCGAGCAGAGCTCTATTATAATAATATCCAAGCTAGGGTTCTCATACCCTCAACTCCTATTTATACTAAATATGTCTATCAAAAGAACCATCTAGAGGAAGATCCTTCTAGAAGCAAAATATTCTATTAGGTCTTCTTAGATTTGACTTATTCTACCTTGTTTCTAGACCTCATTAATATTGGCCTTTATTACATCGAAATATATTGTTATACCTACATGAGGGGTTAGGTTCCTAACAATTGGACAGAGTGAGCAGTCAATGGCCTTGGGAAAATAGACGAAATTTGTATGGGTTGTTACATGTGGTTTTTGCACATTGAGTTTGGCATGAACATAAGGAGGAGGCAAGGAAAAATAGCACCAGAGATGGAGCAAGGAGGCTGGGCAAATTTAGGAGCATGCTGGAGAATTTTGGAGTGTATTGGAGCTAGAAATTGAAGAGCCTGGTTGATAGGCCTGAAGGGTGAACTCCTGAGTGAGTTGCAATGTATCAACAAGTGTTTTTTGTTGATTTTACTAGTGGTTTTTACTGGCAGTGAGTTCCCTTGAGTTCCCAGTACAGATATTCCTAGCTACTTGAGCCAAAGAGACCTTAATAAACAATTGGGACATCTGATGGACTGAGAGTAGTGAAGGGATACATTCCTTGGGTTGGGTTGGTCAAGAGGAAGAGAGATGGAGGAAATTCGAGATAGTTGAAGGAGAATACCAGTGGGTTGTGTGATATTGAGTTGTGAGTGGACTGTGAGAGACACCCTTCTCTTGTGGATTCCTATCACCAGCTCGAGGGTGACTTGATATTGAGATTTATAAAAGCATGTCTATGGTTGGTTGGAACGTCCTTCCCAAGCAGTTGGTTGCATCAACATTTTATAAAACATAAGTGTTTATTTATTTCCTAAGTTATTTGCTAAGTTTAATTGTTGTGCTCAACTTTGTGTATGTGAACAAATTATTGTTGATGTGAATTATTTATTAGTTGCATTCTTATTCATTTAGAATTTTGTAGATGCATTTCATTATGGGTATCCAATTTTGGTTAAAATTGTGCTTAAAATGCAGTTGGTAAGCTACAACAAATGAGCCAGCAAGAAAATTTTTGTTTTTATGTGTGTATTCCACAAGTAGCGTTCCCTGGTTAAGCTGGGGGACATTACATTATATCCCTAAAGTTATTTGGCATACTAAATTTGGTGCAACTATATTCTTTGGCACCAATGTGTTATGCATACAATAACATTGTGGGTCTTGTAACAAAAGTGTATCATGGATGTAAATGTTGAGGACCTTCTATTAAGTATAGCTAGTCCAATGACCTACGAAACTCGGTGTACAATTGCTTGAGGGTATTCCTCCTAGAGCACCACCCTTATAGAAGAGCAACATATGCTTTCAATGGAAAACTAGAGCGAACTAGGAGATCAGCTTAGAGCATATGAAATAGAGAAGGAGAAGGAAATTGAAAAATTGTTTGATTCAAATGGGGAACCTATATTCGATGACCTTGGATTTTCGACACCTATGTTGAGAAAATGCCCATTGGGATGAAAAGGAAATCTATATTTAAAATGTTCTATATTATGAGCATCCTAAAATTTCCCACTTACTAGATTGTGTATATTTAAAAATGGTCCATCTTCTTTATGGATGCACATATCATCTAAAAAAAGTGATGCATAAGGTGTTAGCAGAGATCTTATTTCTTCAAATACTAAAAACAAACGTCGGCCAAGAAAAGAAAGTAGAGGAGAGGTTAGTCCCTCTTGTTTTTTTAAAGAAGATGATGTCCCATGGATTTTGAAGAAAGATTATCTTTGTTTGGTGAGGATTTTATATTGACTATGAACGTGCCTTCTTTAGACGAGTCAACTCTATGATGTTGCTTCATCGTAGAAGGAAAAGGAAAATGATCTTGAATTTTCGACACTTGTGTTGAGAAAATGCCCATTGGGATGAAAAGGAAATCTATATTTACAAGGTTCTATATTATGAGCATCCTAAGATTTCCCACTTACTAGATTGCATATATTTAAAAATGGTCCATCTTCTTTAAGGAGGCACATATCATCTAAAAAAAGTGATGCATAAGGTGCTAGGAGAGATCTTGTTTTTTCAAATACTAAAAACAAACATCGGCCAAGAAAAGAAAGTAGAGGAGAGGTTAGTCCCTCTTGTTCTTTTAAAGAAGGTGATGTCCCATGGATTTTGAAGAAAGATGGTCTCTGTTTGGTGAGGATTTTATATTGACTATGAAGGTGCCTTCTTTAGACGAGTCAACTCTATGATGTTGCTTCATCACAGAAGGAAAAGGAAAATGATCTTGGATTTTCAACACCTATGTTGAGAAAATGCCCATTGGGATGAAAAGGAAATATATATTTACAAGGTTCTATATAATGAGCATCCTAAGATTTCCCACTTACTAGATTGCATATATTTAAAAATGTTCCATCTTCTTTATGGAGGCACATATCATCTAAAAAAAGTGATGCATAAGGTGTTAGGAGAGATCTTATTTCTTCAAATACCAAAAACAAACATCGGCCAAGAAAAGAAAGTAGAGGAGAGGTTAGTCCCTCTTGTTCTTTTAAAGGTGATGTCCCATGGAATTTGAAGAAAGATGATCTCTGTTGATGAGGATTTTATATTGACTATGAACATGTCTTCTTTAGACGAGTCAACTCTATGATGTTTATTCATCGCAGAAGGAAATTTTTTGGGGTTGAAAGAACATGACCATCTAAACCTTCGAAGGGTATGTATATCGATTACATGCTTCCTTTTTTGTAGTGTAGGTTATATGTTAAATGCACTCACTATTTTATGCCAATTAATTTGTACGTGTTTATTTTGTATTGTCAGTATCCTTTGCTCATATCTTGTTGTGTGAAGCATGACTTCCCTAAGGAATTGCAACATGCCATATATAAATTATTACATTTGTACATTAGATTACATCAAAGGAGATTCACATGGATAACATTCAACAATGGTGTTGAGAGATAGTTGAGATTGTTTATATGTTTGAGAAGGAATTGTCCATGAGTTTCATGGACTTGTAATTCCATCTTCTAATTCACCTAGCTAATGAGGTTGAATTAGCCAAGGTGGTCTCATGTTGTTGGATGTTCTTCTTGGAGAGGTACATGAAAAGGTTGAATGGATTTGTTCAACAAATTACAAAACCAAGGGGTCTATGGTGATGGGGTACATAGTATATGAGTCGCTCTATCATGCTAGTGAATAGAGCAAGCAAATCGATGACACACTGAGCAAAGTGGTTTGGGATGACCATTGGTTTGGGATGACCATTGAGATGCGAACAAGGTTAAAGAGAAGAGAAGCTACTCCAAACCAATGGAAAAAGGCACATGATACAAAGTAAGTAACTTATCTTTTGTCAATTTTCTACAAATTTATTGTTTACACTAAACTTGATAATATATATTTGAGATTATATTATTTGATTTGATTTCATGAATATATCAACAAATTTAGAAATTGATGCCATCAATAAATTTGTTCTTGACAACACAGAGACAACACGATGATAGACATCATTTTCATACGAAAGATGTCGACGATGGACATGTAACACTCGATTTTAGAGTAGAGGTCACACTCGATTTTAGAGTAGAGATCAAGTTTGACCAATCTAGTTGTACTAGCCATTGTGATTAGAACCTAATAGAGGGAAAGGTATGCTATGTTAGAAAGATACAGGAGATCATGTAAGTGGACTTCACATATTTTCAATGTGTTATTTTTAGGTGCAAGTGGTGGGATACCTTCTACCGGAGTGATGTACAGGAAGATCGTGATAGTGGGCTAACATGTATTAACTCTAAAATATCTAGGATGAAAATAAGGAGACTTGTGTTTTCCCAAAACACTACATCTAAGTGTTTTTTTAATGTAGATGTGTTAGATAGGGATTGGTGGTTTGTACTAAGACACAATCTAATATCAAAACATGTTTTTGAAAACAGCAATCTTTCATGCCAAGTGAGGCAAATAATTAGGGTGATGGTAACCAAGAGTGATATGAACATGTTTTATTTCAACATATATATTGTGGATATGTCATTTTATTGTGGTTTTCTATAATTGACCAATTGTGTATGTATTCTTAATTATCATAATTTTAGTTATTTTTTGTATTCATGTAATAACATTTATTTAGAGAAAATGATCAACCCAAATTAGTAAAGAATAAATGTATAATCACTAGTGATTTCATAAACATGTTTCACAAGTATATTTAGGCATTATTAGCTATTGGAAAGTTTCAATCATTCCAAAAAGTCAATACAAAACCATCATTTTTTCTTCATTTTGTGATGTCAGGTATAAAAATTTAACCATTTACAACCATCATCTTGAAAAAAAAATGTTTTGGAACTTCAAGCTCTTTAATGAATTCTGAATCATTTTTAATTCTAAGATACCCATGTTGTCTCTTAACATTAATATTAACAACTATTGTAGTCAATGTCGCTTTAATTGAGGGTATTTTTAATCTATTTTTATATTTAATTATAAAAATTTAGAATTATTTTCATGATTTATTAGAAAATTTCATCAAACAAATTGATTTTAAAAATTAAGTGAATCTAATTTAGAAGTGTTTTGATGATTTGATATTCAATATGGTATTATTATTTGAAAGATTAATGTTAACAACTATTATCTTTGAGGTTACTTGAGCTTAAGGTCTTTTATATTTAAAATAAAATTTTAGAATTATTTTCATAATTTAATAAAAGATCTAATGAAACAAATTGATTTAAAAAATAAATCAAATTTGATTTAGAATTGTTTTCATGATTTAAAACGCCATATGTTATCACCATTTATAAGGTTAACATTAATAACTACCATTATGAGGTTAACATTAATAACTACCATTATCCTCTACGTCACTTTAGGTGGAGATTTTTTTATTTACTTTTATATTTAATGTTAAAATTCGTAATTATTTTCATGATTTAATTGCGTTCTCGAGCCCAGTATGGAAGAGATGTTGTCATGTACATACCAAAATAATAATAATAAAATACTTACATCAAAAAAAAAATAAAGATACAAATGGACTTTAAAATTAAAAAATACAAGTCGGCTTTAGAGTAAATAAATTTAGATTTATATTAGTTAAGCTAGTTTACAAGAATAAATCAAGACACTTTGAATTTATAGTAATACAATCACTCTCTCTCTGTCAATCCATCAAGATCCATATCAATGAACAAACCTTAATATATGATTTTTTAATATGAGCTTTAAAGATTAATTGTTGAAGAATATGGAAGGTGGGGATCATGAACTTGATCCATAACCACATAAAGAAAGAATAAATTTGTAGAAAAAGCAAAGGCTTCAATTAGTAATGAGGATAATAATGTTGCTTTAGGTATATTAAAGTAATTGAATCAATAATTTACGAGAGAAATTAAATTAGAATTATTTTTCTTCGATAAAATTTTATATATTAAAAATAATTGAATCAATGATTTATGAGGGAAAATAATGTAATCAATAATTTATGATAAAAAATATATTATTTTAATTTGATTATATAATTCAATTATATAATTAAATATAATTTTAATTGCAAAATTAGAATGCATACCAAAGATTAAGTAAACAATAGATTATAAACCAACATAGATCCATTTTTGTTGACACTGAGAGGGGGGGTGAATCAGTGTCTGGAACTTTTGGCTACTTTTCACACTTTCATAGATTAACTAAATTAACTGAATAAGATATGCAGTTCAATTAATTATTCATAAACATGTATAAAACAAACTGTATGAAGTAGATAAAATATCATTATTTTATTTATTTAACTTGAATGAATACAAATAAAATCAATCATTTAATATCTTCAACTTTAACTGAATATGAGAGACCCAACTCTCTAATACAAGACCCAACTTGTAGTTCTCATATACAATTGAGAAATGAGGAATCCAACCCTCATAACAAGACCCAGCCTGTTGATCTCAGATCCAACTGAGATGTGAGGAATCCAATCCTCATGACAAGACTCAGCTTGTAAACAGACACCAACCTAATAGAATGAACTTTCATTCAATCCATTATATATATATATATACCCACCAAGACACATTCTTCCCTTCATATTCCTTTACTTATATAGTTGTCCAAAAGGTTCCACTTTCAAACAATGCATCCTTTTGGAATGAAACATTGCACTCCTTCATTTAATTAACACAAATGGTAACTTTTATTAATTGATTTTCGTACACCAATTTAGATAGTGATTTTCATATGAAGCTTCTAGAGTGATGAAAACAAATTTTAAAATTCTACGACATGGGTTTTTTGCAAACGATTCTCAATTAGCTGATTCATGAGAAATTTCTCCATAACTTGTGTGAGGTTGCCGATACATGTGGTTATTTGAAGGCAACTTGCCCATATTTTCCTTTCGTCATCGGATGCCCGATCGACTTCAATACATATTACTTTTTCGTGAATGTATAAATTGAACTCCACATATCTCCTTTGTTGGTGATTATTTAAATTGAACTTGTAAACATTTTACTTTATGGTTATATTAAAATCGATTCCCTCTCAATTGCTAGTCACTAAATATTTGACTCTGTCTCACCCTTTTTCATATTTGCTTCCTCATTCGATCGGCACACATATTTTTGGTTGACTCAACTAGAAGAAATTTTGACTTGAGTATTTCAATTCTAGTCGACCTATCTTGCTTCAGCCTCGACCCGAATTGCATTTAAGTTTGCTTCGACTTTGACCTTTAGGTTACTTCTTTCTTGGACTGACTCGACTTGGAAGAAAACCGACTTGAGAAATTCGACTTTGGTCATCTCAGCTTTCTTTGGATGACTTGTATTTCCCGACTCAATTTTCCTTCGACTTTGACCTTCAGTTGGCCAACTTGTCTTCGACTCATCTTGAAATCGATCGACTTGTTTTCTCCAACTTCCATCAATCTGAAGGCTTGTAGTCGATCGAATCGTCTTACAGTCGATCGACTTCCAGATAGTTGACCTTATTTTTGTTTGAATCAACTTGACTTGTGACTCGATGGTGTCAATGCTTCCTCACCAAACATCCATCATTGACATTATGTCCCATCTCTGGACTCTTCTTCAATTGAAAGTTTCTTAATCACTTTTAATAAACCATGTCTTATTAACTTCTTTATTTGTGATTTATATGGATCCATATTGGATTATCCATTTTGCCTTTTTATGTGGACAGTTTCTTCTTTTGTGCATGGATGTTAATGACACAATGTCAACCTTATACAATATAGGATGAGTGTATCAAGCTCATACAATATATTAGTCAATATTATATTTCTATTGATATTCAATTCACCTTCATAAGATTATGTCCAATATTGACAATGCTTGACATTCAAGTCACCTTCATAACATTATGTCCAATATTGAAACTTCTTCTCAAGCCAATAAATCAATGATACTTCACCTATTTATCAAGGTTGGTATCAATGACAACCAAATTTCCAACAATATTCCCCTTCGTTATTGATGGAAACCTTAGTAAAACAATCTTACTTCCCTTGTGAAATGTATTATGTATTTTGAGTCCTTTGAGCGGACTTTGTTTTAATCTTTATCTCTCCCCCTTTGACAACAATGACAAAGAGAATATTTTTCTTCTCCCCCTGAGATGATGCTCCCCCTGAGGTGATGCTTTCCATGTCTTTGTCCCATTTATTTTGGACTTTCTTTTTATTGTTTATTTCTCCTCTTTTGACATCAATGACAACGGAAAGAAAATGTTTACTCTTTTCTCCCCCTGTGAATGTGTCAGTTGTTATCTCAATATCTTGGGATTTTTGTGTTCAAATAGGGTTTTACTTTTTTCTCCTTTGTCATAATGGACAAGGGTGTGAATCTTACTGATCTTCTTGATCTATTTCTTCTTCTTCTCGATATTCTTTAGTTCTTTGATTCCAAGAGATATTTAATGTTCTTTCATATCATTAATAACTTTGCTATGTTCATACTCTGTCTTTATATATTTTGAACTCCTTTTGTTGCTTTCTTCTTTAGATATTATTTGTTTTATTCATCACACTATTCTACAGACTGATTTGCTTTTGAGAGCTCATTATTATCACCATTGTTTTGTGCACCATAATCTTCTTCATCTTATTCTTTAGAAATTCTTCTCCCTTGAGCTTGTTCCTCTTCATATGCAAAGCTCTGAATTTCACATTCCTTATTAGGAGTTTCATCCATCAGTTTATTATTATCAATTTCTTCATTTTTAGGTGCAAGATATTCATCATCTTTCTTGCTTTCTGCTTCAGATTTTCTTCTCCATATATTTCCATAAGGCACTCTATTTGATGAACTTTTATTTTCTACATTTGTCCTTTGAGATTTATCTTCTCTTTGTTTATTCCAAAGTTCATTAGATTTCCTTCCTCACTTGTATGGATTATTTTTCATGGGTTGTCTTCTTGATTTCCTGTAGTCTTGGGATTTGTTCCCAAAATTATCACAAATATAGCATCTCATGGTATGAAAAAACTTTGTTGTGTGCCCAGCATAATTGCATCTCCAACATCTCATTAAGTTATTGGACCTTCCTGAATTTTTCTTTTCAGGACTCTTGCATTCCAATGCTTTGTGACCAAAGTTTTTACAAGAAAAGCAATAACCATTGAAGGTGTTTCCATACTCGAGTCTATTGTGACATGAGAAGTTTGCCTTTTGATATGATTCTTGTTTTTTACTTTTATAGCTTCCTCCTTTAACTAAGTTTATGGTTTTTATTTCGTTTTTTATTGCATTTCTTCCTTTTGAGGAGGATAATCCTTTCTCATGTTTGTGAATGGTGTTCCACTTGCCACCTTTTTCTTTCTTATTGTACCCAAGACCAATTTTGTCATCGATTGGTCTTTGACTATTCCAGATATTATCTAGGATGGTTGAGCTATTATGGAATTTGATAGTTTCTTTTGTCTTTTCATTCTTCTTTTTTAGGTTGATAACTTCCAATTCCAACATGTGATGTGTTTCTTCCTTTTTAGTCAACAGGATCTTCAAGTCTTCTTCTATTTCCTTAGATTCTTCAAGTTGAGTCTTTAAACTGATGATTGTTTCTTATGTCTCATCCAAGACATTTATGAATTTATTGGTTTTGTCATATGTCTTCAACTCTTCTATTTCTTTTGTTAGATCAACAACTTCAGTCTTCAATCTTTTGATTTCTTCCTTGTTTTCTAGCTGAATCCTTTTGAGGTTGATGACTTCCAATTCCACTGTGTGGCACAATTCTTCCAGTTCCAGCGTGTGGCACAATTCTTCCATTTTAGTCAACTAGCTCTTCAACGTTTCTTCACTTTCCTTAGCTTCTTCAAGTTGAGTATTTAAACTGTTGACCATTTCTTTTGTTTCTTCTAATTCTTCTGTGCATTTATTTAGTTTGTCATATGCCTTCAACTCATTCATTTATTTTGTTAGATCGACAACTTTAGTCTTTCTATTGATCTCTTCTTTTTTGTCTTCTAGCTGAATTATTTATTCTTGTTCTTCATGGTTGTTAGATTGATCTAACTATTGTAGTAGCAACATATCTTTCTTTTGAAGTTTCTCCAACTCTTCTAGAGTGCACATAATTGTGCATTCGAGATTGTCAAGAGCCTCCACGAGAACTTCAATATATATACCATTTCCTGGTTCCATACGAATCTCTTCTAATGCAGCTATAACATCAGTCTTAAGATTCTGTATTTTTTCTCCAGTGATTACTAAGGTATGCATCAATTCCTTGATGGAGTTGTCTTGTTCATTGATTACTAGGGATTGCATCAATTCCTTGTTTGAGTTTTCTTCTTCTTTGATGACTGGGGATTGCATCAATTACTTGTTTGAGTTGTCTTCTTTATTGATGATTGGGGATTGCATCAATTCCTTGTTTGAGTTTTCTTCTTTATTGATAACTGGGGATTGCATCAATTCCTTGATGGTATTGTCTTGTTTTTATGTGTTTTTTAATTTACTCTGATAAGAACTCTCTAGCTGGAGCCACAATACTTTAGCAGAGTTGCAGTGTCCCATCTTTTCTTCGATTCGGTCCGATAGTCCATTCTGGATTGCTTTTAATGCCATCGAATTGTTTCTCTTTGCTTCTTTTGTAGTTTTGGATTTCTTCATCGAGGTAGTTAAGTACTAAGGCTTACTTACTACTGAGTCCCAAACTCTTGATCATCTTGACTTCAGATATATTTTCATTCTTTCCCTCCATGAAGACTATTTTATTCCATCAAATAAAGGAGCTTCATTTGTGGAGAGAGTCATTTTTCCATCCATTTGTGTGTTTAGTAGGATCTTCCTGTTAGAAAAATAGGTGTGCTCGTTTCACCATAGACAATATAGCAATTTTGTCACCCAACCATAGGTCGAAGCCACCCCCAAGCACCTTAACCCTGACAGAGAGAATAATTCCAAAAGAAAACCCTAGACCCAATAGCTAACCAAGGTAGTGTACCACTCTCAAGAGCTAGCGTACCAAGTAGAAAGTCCAAACCATAACCAAGAGAAAGTCCAAGCCTAAAACCGAAAATACAAGTTACAGTAGTTGCAGCTGCAGCTACTCTCCAAACTTGTGCACTTACTAAATTTCTGCAGTTGCGAGTTGTGTGTGTCCAAATGAGCTTTGGCATCCTATATTTATACTGCTCTTTCTTAGATGTCTGGGCCGACTTCTCTTTCTGGAGGCTAAAAACTCAATATTAATTATTTTCTTTAGTCGACTTGTCTTCTAGGGTTATGTCCAATGCTTTAGGGTTTCTTCTTGCTTCCCAGAATATTCTAGTCTTGTCAAGGTTACATGTGGAGGTTTAACACCTCCCACAGCTACCCTAATATCAACACTCCCTCATAGCTAGGGAGGTATTAAAGGTAATGGTCTTGAGAACAAGCATAACATTCAACCAGTAGCATCATCATAGACACACAGGCTATCTCATGATCAAATCATGAGCATCATCATCAATATTAGTATCATCTGATAGCATCAACTGCATCATCTCTCAAATCCATACTCCATCTAAGTAATCAGGCACGATGTTGAATAATTCACTCAGTCCACAGAGTGATATAAGAATTATTCTTCTCATCTGGACATATGTCCTAGAAGAATAATTGTTCCAATAAGTTGTTGGAAGCCTTGTCATGGGCTACAAGGAATGTTCTTCTAATCTAGACAAACGTCCTAGAAGAATGATTGTCCTATACCATTTTCCATAGGAGGAATGTCTGTCCACCAGTAATCAGTCCTGCCTGGACCATTCTCCTTTTGGAGAATGTTTGTCCACCAGTACATTGACTATCCATCTAGCTAGAAATCATCTCCAACACTAGTGATATTCTCTATGGAAATCAGAACAATAACATCCAATAGAACACAACTGTGTCTATTCATAGTAGTATACAACTACTATCCAATGGTACACAACCACACCAAGTATCACATGGCTACACATAGTCACAACCAGTGGAACACATCCACCACAATAGCATACAGTTATTGTCCAGAGACATATAGTCTCCACAACAATCATATCATCTGATATCAACCTGCATAAAACAATATCATGATATAAACTGAGTCATCTGGGCCATTCTTCCACTCACATCTGTGATATCTGGAAGAGAATCTACCCTCAGAAAGTAAAACATCATCCATGGGTTATCTATACTATTCTTCTTAAGCATAGAAGAATAATTGTCCCTGATTTCTAAGCTTGGAGCATTCACCTAACTGGGCCATTCCTCCGCCACTAATCATAGTGCAATCTGGAGAGAATGAGTCTACCCTGGGAAATTCCTTTCCCTGATTGATGAACCTAGACCATTCACCTAATTGGGCCATTCCTCCAGCACTAATCATAGTGCAACCTCGAGAGAATTAATCTACCCTAGGGAATGACTATCTGGACCATTTCCTAAGGAAATGACTGTCCTACACCAACCTCCAAAATGAACCATGCTTCGAAACTACTCACAACTGTGAACTTTGAAAGAATGATTTTTCAACGAAGCAGACCATTCTTCTTGACCACTACTCAAAGTGAATTCCAAGAAGAATGATTTTCCTAGACCATTCCCCCACACCGGCCACAAGGGGAATCATTTTCTATGGTACATCAACAATCTATCAAACCATTTTCATTACGAAAATGATTGTCTGATCTGGACCATTTTCCAAACTGGAAAATCGATGTCCGTCAGAAATCTCAAACCACTTTATGAACTGGAAAGGAACTGCCCATCCTGGACCATTTTCCGAACTGGAAAATGATTGTTCATCAATTTATAACATATCAGTGCTCCCTCCCAACCTAGGTGTAATAACTTCATTTTCCAATAAGGAAGTTGTCTCCACGAGCCCAAGCTTATCTCTTAAGTACACACATTTTTCATCTTGAACAGAGGCTTTATCAAAATATATGTTATTTGCTCGTCGGTGGTGATATACTAGAGAAACACTTCTTTCTTCTGGATTTTATCACGAAGAATATAATGCTTGATCTTAATGTACATCGATCTTGTCATGGAAGATTGGTTTTCTCTAAAGGTTTCACATAGCTCTGATCATTACAATATATTATGGTCAAATTCAACACTTATGTTTACTGCTAGCTCATGACATCATGGCAAGAATCAAACTGAAACATATCCAAGTAGCACTTCTTCTGTCATCATGAGAGTTTTCCATGGATTATCAATCCATCATCCTGAACTTCTGAGTAGCCATCCTGATACACTATCTATGTCATAGAAGGTTTTCATCACGCTTTTGTTATATATGAGATACTTTGCATCAAGTTGCTTGAATCCATACAAGGTCTTCTTCCATTTTCATACATGGGTCTCTTTCTAGTATACATCAAAACCTTGAGATTACTCTACATAAGCTTCTTCCTCAAATGCTCTATTGGGAAGAATAGTATTTTACAACCAACTGATGTGAACTTCAATCCATGGATACTACAAGAGATATAATAGCTCTGATAGAGGTATATCTAGTTTACGGGAACAAGTTGTTATCATAGTCTTCTCCTCCTTCTGGAAGAACCTCTAGTTCTGAATCTCGCAATGCTTCCATTCATAACTCTTTTTCACAATTTCTTACATATATTGTTCTTCATTACAACTTCCATTTATTCTGCTTGATTTCTTTTAGTGGGTTCAAACCAAGATGGTAGTCTTGTGATTCTCGGTATAGTAATTGGTTGTTCTGGCTTTTCTTTCTTTCTTGGAATATTCATGTTCTTCCTCATGTTTCTCTTTAGCTCTTGGGTCCATGAAGTATTCTATAGATTCCATGCCCTGAAGATTCCAACTTCTTCCTTTCATCATAGGATCATGGATGTAGATGGACAACAAAGGATACTTTAAGGATTATTTTTTAAGAAGACTTATTTTAAACATGTGTTGCTTATCATGGTTGCTACTTTAAATGGGAACAAGGATAGATACTTCATAATCCTCAATGGATCATATCATTTAGGATTAGATCCATCCTAATCCTTGCTTCATACATGAATGCATGCTCTTCTTTTGGAATTCTGTAATGAGCGCCCCCCATCTAAGAGAGTCCACGATTTTGTTTGCATCCTTATTGCCTTTTGCAAAGTGTCACAAGTCTTTTTCTAATTTCCTCTTGATTGTTGACTTCTTTATGTTTTGACTTCTTCTGGGTCTCTTCAGGTTTGATTCTGATTTTGGGTTATTTGGCATTTGTTACTTATATAATAGCTTGCACAAGAATTGTTACCAAAGATTGTCAATTTACTTCATCTTTTCATGTGTATTGCTTGACTTGTGGTCTTCATGATAGAAATCCTTATATTTTTATTCTTCCATAGGTATTGTTTCCCTTGAGCATATTATCCTCTAAGAAATAGATATACATGATATGTACAGTGTGGTATGTACAATAACATTGAAGTATATTGTTACCTTGACTTAGAAGAAGAACTTTGTTTTATCTTGCTTGGCCTTCTTTGAGGGTTCCCTTTCTTCGGCAACTGATGCTTCATTCGTTTCCTTCCTTTTCTTTAACTCAAGACAATGGTTCCTGTAGTGACCATATTTTAGACAATTGAAGCATTGTATCTTTGACATATCCTTTTCTTGATTTGGTTTCTTCCTCAAGCCAAACTTCTTCTCATTCTTGAAATTCTTGAACTTTGTTGTGAAGGCTTGATCTTCGTATTTATTTTGGGATTTCTCTTTTGCGTTAATCATTGATTCTTTATGTGCACAAAAAATCCAAAGTTATTCAAATGTGGGATACTCCTTTCTTGCATTAATTCTTGCGGAAAATGAATCCCATGTCTTGAGAATGTTGATGATTGTAGCTTCATGAGACATCCTCCAGATCATACTCCTCTAGACTGAGTTGAGATGATCTGTGAGAAAGCCTATGTGATAGGTGAGTCGTACTTCTCTGGACTGAGTTGAGATGACTTGTGTTGGTCTCTTGTCATGATCCTCTAGACTGATTTGAGATGACTTCAGATGGTCTTTTGTCGTACTCCTATGGACTTAGTTGAGTTGACTTGAGATGGCTCTCCAGTTCGTACTCCTATGGATTTAATTGAGTTGATCTGTTGAGGGTGACGTCCCTTGTGGTTGAGCACATGTGGACTTGTCCCTAGTGGAAGAGCACTAGAGGATGTGTGGGAGATCCCTTGCTATATTGTGTAAGAGTAAGATTATTCTGAAACCCTAATTTGTATTGTGGAGGGTACAAGTCGGCCCTACTATGTAAAGATAATTAATATTGCGTAAAATATTAATTATATTATTGAGTTGTACAAGTCTTCCCTATTGTTCCAATAGACACATCTATTTGATGAGTCAGGTCATGTATTTATAAGAAAGATACATCCCCATTGTGGATTATATCTCATTCACTCACAACACATTGTGGAGATCTGAAATTTAGTGCGCACTTCTTCTTATGCGCTAGATTTCTTGGTCATAGAGCACCCTCTTGTGTGCGCCAAGGTTTATGGTGTGACGGTTCTTCTCTTGGAAATATAGTAAAGGGTTTTTGGGATTTTCCCTTGGTTAAGAAGGGTTTTCCCAGAATAACTTCTTGTGTCTTGTGCATGGTTATTCTTCTTGTGATCTTGGTTTACTGCAGTTATTGTGTTGTTGCATTGTTTATGGTTCAAGTTCATGCTAAATTGAAAAGAAACTACATGTTATTGAGCAATCATTAAAAATTCAACATGGTATCATAGAAGTGTTCCTGAAGAGCCATTGCACAAGCCACTCCAGCACTTCTCCAAGCTAGTCATCACCTTCTTGCTGCAACTGCAAAAACGACCCTTACCCTTTTCCTTGTCAAGCTAGTTTTATCACTTTCCCTTGGAACGTTGGGCCTATTTTTTGCACAAATAGGCACGGCCTAGTCTAGCACATCACCTGCAACTCTCATATTGAAAATTGAAGAAGTTTGGATTTTTGGCCCTAGGGTTTCTAGGGTTTCTGCAGATTTTGGCCTCTAGGGTTTCTGTAGGTCGTTGAGCAATTTTGCAACTCACTGGGGTTCTTTTGACTCTCCAAGGCTTCTTATTGGAAGTCATAAGTCCAATGAAACCTAGGGTTTCTAGCCTAGCCATTAGGGTTTGTGAAGAATCTGCAAGCCATGAGGAACAAAACTTTGGTGGAAGATAGGTTTGATGGATCAAGCAAATTCAGCTAAGGGAAGTCAATATTACGCATCACTCTAGAAGAGAGTGACCTATTGAGATTGATAGAAGGAACTCTACCAGCAACAACTACCGATGAAGAGAAGTTTGAATGGAAGACAGATGATGTCAAAACTAGGAAGATAATCATCTACTTAGTAAGAGATCATCTACTACCTCGCATTTCTACCTTGACAATGGCTAATCTAATGTATGATGTGTTGAAAAATATGTTTGAGAGAAACAAGACTAATGGAGCTCTTACATTGAAAAATCAACTTCAAAATCTCAAGATGACGAAAGATGACACCATTACTACCGTCTTCATGAAGATTTCAGAGATCAGAGATCAATTAGGTGCCATTGGAGAAACCATAACAAACAGAGATCTTGTCATGATTACTCTCAATGCCCTTCCAATCCATTGGGAACCATTCATTCAAAGTATCATTGGAAGAGCAGATTTACCTCAGTTTGATCATCTATGGGGAGATTACACTCATGAGTAAACTAGACTAAGGTAAGTTTTGTATTACATTCATTATTTGATTTCATCGTTACTCTATAAGTAGCTTTCATTTTATAACGAAGGGTATTATCCCTGGTATGGGAGCCCTCATGACTTGGACCATTATCACTAGTACAGGAGTCCAATTTTTTCTTGGTTGGTTATTATCCTAATACATGAGGCCATTTTGGTTGTTATCCCTACAGGAGGCCATCTTGGTTATTATCCTAGTACGACAGGACAGATTTTTGTATTGAGACGTGGATCAAGAGGGATTACACTGTTCCTTTTAACCCTCAGTAGAATGGAATTGCAGAGAAGAAGAACATATCCATTGTTGAGGAAACCAAAGCAATGATACATGATCAGAATCTACCTATGATTCTGTGGGCAGAGGCATCCATGACAGTTGTGTATGTTCAGAACAGCTGTCCTCATAAGATTCTAAAGAACATGACTCCCAAAGAAGCTTTCACCCGAGTGAAACCTGAGGTTGGACACTTCAAGGTATTTGGGTGTCCAGTATACATTCATGTACCTAAAGAAAAGAGGACCAAGCTAGACCATTCAGGTAAAAAGGGTACATTTGTGGGGTACAATGAATCTTCGAAGGCATGCCAGATCTACATCCCTGGTCAAAGACAAATCAAATTTAGTAGAGATGTCACCTTTGAGGAAGAGATAGCCTTTCAAAGATCTAGATAATATCATATGGATACTGACAGTGAGAAGAAGGAAGAGACAATTCCTTCTCCCCCTTCAACAATCCAGAGGGAGACAGTTATTGATCCAGTTGATCTCGTAGCTCCAATTAATGTTCCCAGAGACATTGCAGTAAGCTAGAAGAGGCCTGCATGGGCTCAACATACTCTGCAGGAGGCAGAGGGGCTTGCAACTCCTTGTGCTACATTCTGAGAGATCAAGAGACCACAGAGATTTTCGAGCTATGTTTCAGTTATGAGCCACATCATTAATATTGAGCCTTCTTGTCATTGAGAAGTAGCAGGTCAGTGGGTTTGGAAAGATGCAATGACCAAAGAGTATCAGTCCATCATGAAGAATGATGTGTGGGATATTGTTTTGAGACTAAAAGGGAAGTCTATAGTGAATTCCAAGTGGATCTATAAGATCAAACATGCAGCTGATGGAAGTGACAAGAAATACAAAGTGATATTTGTGGCTAGAGGATTATCTCAGGTGGAGGGAATAGATTATGAGGAGACATTTGATCTCGTTTCCCGATACACTTCCATCCACACGATTATTTCCCTTAATGCATCCATGGGTTGGAGACTACATCATATGGATGTGAATACAGCCTTTCTCAATGGAGAAATTGAGGAAGAAGTTTACATCAAGCAGCCAGATGGATTCGTGATACATGAGAAGGAGTCTCATGTGTGTAGGTTGAAGAAATCCATGTATGGACTAAAGCAGGCACCTCATGCATGGTATGAGAAGATAGATGGATAATTTATGAGTTTGGGTTTCAGCAAGAGTGTTGTTGATCACAACCTATACTACAACATTGTTGGTGAGGAGTGCTTGATTTTGGTCCTATATGTTGATGACTTATTCCTCACCGATTCAGAAATCCTTATTGTTGATGCAAGTGTGCATTAGCTTCTGAATTCGAGATGAAGGACCTTGGTATGATGCACTACTTATTGGGACTATAAGTGTGGTAGAGGACTAGTGAGATTCTCCTAAGTTAGGGAAAATACACAGTGGAGATATTGAAGAAATTCAGGATGACAGACTGAAAAACCATACCTACATCGATGGTGATGAATATGAAGAAACTGAGAGAGACTTCTTCTGATTCATGCAAGATTGATCCACATCTTTACAAATAGTGGATAGGATCATTGATGTATCTGGTTAACACCAGACTTGATATATTCTATGCAGTGAGTGTACTCAGTCAGTTTATGAGTTAGCCGAGACAGACACACTGGATAGTAGTGAAGCATGTGTTGAGATATTTACGAGGCACAGTTGGTTATGGACTGAGATATGCCTCTAGTGTAGACATGAAATTTTAGGTATATGTCGATGCCAATTGGGAAGGGAGCGCAGTGGACCTGAAGAGTACCTTCGATTGTTGTTTTACTTTGGGATCTGCCATGGTTTTTTGGTGCAGCAGAAAATAGACTTTTGTGGCTTTGAGTACCGCAGAAGCAGAGTACATTACATTATGTGTGGCAATCCACGAAGCAGTGTGTCTTTACAAGCTCCTTGCATACTTATTTGGACATGAGATGGATTCCACCATTATCCATTGTGATAACCAAAGTTGTGTGAAGCTCTTCGAGCATCATGTGTTTCACGAATAATCGAAACACATCGAGATCAAATACCATTACATCACAGATGTGGTGCAGAGGAAAGAAATACATGTGCAATACCTTTCTACACATGATCAAGTTGCAGATGTATTCACCAAACCCCTTTCCAGGATGAAGTTTGAGTACTTTCGTGAGAGACTTGGCCTGGTGGAGAATATCTCCCTAACTAAGAGGGAGTGTTGAAGATTGATGCTTCATGAAACATCCTCCAGATCATACTCCTCTGGACTGAGTTGAGATGATCTATGAGAACGACTATGTGATAGGTGAGTGAAACTCCTCTAGACTGAGTTGAGATGACTTGTGTTGGTCTCTTGTCGTGATCCTATGGACTGAGTTGAGATGACTTGAGATGGTCTCTTTTCGTACTCCTATAGACTTAGTTGAGTTGACTTGAGATGGCTCTCCAGTTCTTACTCCTATGGATTTAGTTGAGTTGATCTGTTGAGGGTGATGTCCCTTGTGGTTGAGAACATGTGGACTTCTCCCTAGTCGCAGAGCACTAGAGGATGTGTGGGAGATCCCTTTATATATTGTCTAAGAGTAAGATTATTGTGAAACCCTAATTTGTGTTGTGAAAGGTGCAAGTCGGCCCTATTGTGTAAAGATAATTAATATTGTGTAAAAGATTAATTATATTATTGAGTTGTAAAAGTGGGCCCTATTGTGCCAACAGACACATCTATTTGATGAGTTAGGTCATGTATTTATAAGAGATATGCATCCCCATTATGGATTATATCTCATTCAGTCACAACACATTGTCGAGATCTGAAATTTAGTGCGCACTTTTTCTTATGCGCTAGCTTTCTTGGTCATAGAGCACCCTCTTGTGTGTGCTAGGGTTTATGGTGTGAAGGTTCTTCTCTTGGCAATCTGGTAAAGGGTTGTCAGGTTTTTCCATTGGTTGAGAAGGGTTTTCCGAGGATAACTTATTGTGTCTTGTGCATGGTCATTCTTCTTGTGATCTTGGTTTACTGCATCTATTGTGTTGTTGCATTGTTTAGGGTTCAAGTTCATGCTAAATTGAAAAGAAACTACATGTTCTTGAGAAATCATTCAAAATTAAACAGGGAAGTCCATTGAGTACTATATTTACCAGTTCCTTTTCTGAAATGATTTCTTTAATAGCTTGTATTTGATCTCTTAAATGAGAGATTCTTACAAAGTATGATGTTATGATGTCCTCATCATTCATTTTCATGTCACAGAACTCATTCTTCAGACTCATTACTTGTCCAATGTTTCTGACTAAGAATAGATTAGTTAGGGCATCGTACATCTTCTTAGATGAGCCAATATGAGAGATGTAGGGTATCAGGTGATATTTTACAGAATCCACTATGATACTCATAGCATTGATGTCATTGTCCTTAAACTTCTCCATAACTGCAATGTTCTGAGCTTCCTTCTCTTTTCCTTATTCAAACTATGGTTCCACGATATTTCCTTTCACAATATCCAACACTTTAATATTCTCAACGATGAGGTCAATCCTTGTCTTCCATGCTCTAAAGTTAGAAGGCCCTTCTAACTTGTTTTCTGACTTCATTGAGTAAGTCATGACTGCTTTGACTTGGTCAACCTTTGACTTTGACCAAAAACTCAAACTTGACGTCTTGACTTCTTGAGAGTATCAGGAGATGCACTAGGCTATCCAGGAATTAGTTCAAGCTCTTCACTTAAGGTGCCTTAACAAGAGGGTTAGGGTTTCGTTGCTGCAACAAAACTTTGACTACAACTGTAACTGAGAAAATCCTCCCAATCTATCCTCCAGTGGTTAGATTGTCCGAAGATAGTGTGGGCCCATAACCTGTTAGAAAAATATGTGTGCTCATTTCACCATAGACAATATATCAATATTGTCACCGAACCATAGGCCGAAGCCACCCCCAAGCACCTTAACCTTGACAAAGAGAATAATTATGGAAGCAAACCTTACACCCAATACTTAACCAAGGTAGCATACCACTCTCTAGAGCTAGTGTACCAAGAAGAAATTCGAAACCATAACCAAGATAAATTCCAAGCCTAAACCGAAAATATAAGTTGCAGTAGTTGTAGTTGTAGCTACTCTCCAAATTTTTGCAATTACTAAATTTCTGCAGTTGCGAGTTATGTGTGTCCAAATGAGCTCTGGCATCCTGTATTTATACTGCTCTTTATTAGCTGTCTGGCTCGACTTCTCTTTCTGGAGGATAAAAACTCAATATTAATTATTTTATTTAGCTGACTTGTCTTCTAGGGTTATGTCCAATGCTTTAGTTTTTCTTCTTGCTTCCCAGAATATTCTAGTCTTGTCAGGGTTACACGTGGAGGTTTAATACCTCCCACAGCTACCATAATATCAACACTTCCTTCCAATGATTAGATTGTTTTTCCTTAAAGAGACCTTGCTCTGATACCGATTGTTCTCTTTAGAACAATTGAGTGGTTAAATTGTAGTGAAGGAACCCGCTCTAATACTAATTGTTGAAACACACATTAACACTGAGAGGGGGGGGGTGAATCAATGTCTAGAACTTTTGGCTACTTTTCAAACTTTCATAGATTAAATAAATTAACTGAATAAGATATGCAGTTCAATTAATTATTCATAAACATGTATAAAACAAATTGTATGAAGTAGATAAAATATCATTCTTTTATTTATTTATCTTGAATGAATACAAATAAAATCAATCCTTTAATATCTTCAACTTTAACTGAATAAGAGATATCCAACTCTCGGATACAAGACCCAACCTGTAGTTCTCATATCCAACTTAGAAATGAGGAATCCAACCCTCACAACAAGACCTAACTTGTTGATCTCAAATCCAACTGGGATGTGAGGAATCAAATCCTCTTGACAAGACTCAGCTTGTAAACAAACACCAACCTGATAGAATGAACTTTCATTCAATCCATTATATATATATATATATATATATATATATATATACCAAGACACATTCTTCTCTTCATATTCATTTACTTATATAGTCCTCCAAAGGGTTCCATGTTGAAACAATGTATCCTTTTGGAATGAAAAATTGCACCCCTTCATTTAATTAACACAAATAGTAACTTTTATTAATTGATTTTCGTACAACAATTTAGAAATCAATTTTCATATGAATCTTTTGGAGTGATGAAAACGAATTTTAAAATTCTACGACATGGGTTTTTTGCAGAAGATGCCCAATTAGCCGACTCACAAGAAATTTCTCCAGAATGTGTGCGAGGTTGTCGATACAGGCGATTCTTTGAAGGAAACTTGCCCATATTTTCTTTTCCTCGTCGGATGCCAGATCAACTTCAGTACATATTAATTTTTCGTGAATGTATAAATAGACCTCCACATATTTCCTTTGTTGGTGATTATTTAAACTGAACTTGTAAACATTTTGATTTATGGTTATATTAAAATCAGTTCCCTCTCAACTGTTAGTCACTAAATATTTGACTCGGTCTCACCCTTTTTCGTATTTGCTTCCTCCTTCAACTGACACACATATTTTTGGTCGACTCAACTAGGAGAAACTTTGACTTGGGTATTTCAATTCTAGTCAACCCATCTTGCTTCAGCCTCGACCCAAATTGTATTTAAGTTTTCTTTGACTTCGACCTTTAGGTTACTTGTTTCTTGGACCGACTCAACTTGGAAGAAAACTGACTTGAGAAATTCAACTTTGGTCGTCTCGACTTGCTTTGGCCGACTTGTATTTCCCAACTCAATTTTCCTTCGACTTCGACCTTCAATTGGTCAACTCGTCTTGAAACCGATCGACTTGTCTTCTCCAACTTCCGTCAATCTGCAAACTTGTAGTCGGTTGACTTGTCTTCGACTCATATTGCAGTCGATCGAATTCCATATAGTCTATCGACTTCCATATAGTCTATCGACTTCCAGATAGTCAACCTTATTGTTTTTTTAATCGTCTCGACTTGTGACTTGATGGTGTTAATGCTTCCTCACCAAACATCCACCATTGACATTATGTCTCATCTCTGGACTCTTCTTCAATTGAGATTTTATGAATCACTTTTAATGAACCATGTCTTATTAACTTCTTTATTTGTGATTTGTATGGATCCATATTGGATTATCGATTTACCCTTTTTATCTAGATAGTTTCTTCACAATTTCTTCTTGTGTGCATGGATGTTAATGACACAATCTCAACCTTATACAATATAGGATGAGTGTATCAACCTCATACAATATATTAGTCAATATTATCTTTCTATTGATATTCAAGTCACCTTCATAACATTATGTCCAATATTGACAATGCTTGATATTCAAGTCACATTCGTAACATTATGTCCAATATTGACAATGTTTGGCATTCAAGTCACCTTCATAACATTATGTCCAATATTGACAATGCTTAACATTCAAGTCACCTTCATAACAATATGTCTAATATTGGCAATGCTTCTCAAACCAATCAATCAATGATACTTCACCTATTTATCAAGGTTGACATCAATGACAACCAAATTGCCAACAACTTTAACCTCGTATCTATCAAGAGTCGGGAGGGATCAAATTTCTAGAGGTGTAAACCTTTCCTGATCTATGGGTAAGATGGATCTAGGCTGGTAGAAAATTTAAAGAAATAAATTGATTTTTAAAAATTAATCAAATATGATTTAAAATTGTTTTCATGATTTCATATGCAATATGTTACAACTATTTGCAAGAATTTTTTAATATTAACAACTATGATCATCAAGGTTACTTTAGTTGAAAGTATTTTTATCTCTTTTTATATTTAAAATAAAAAATATATATAATTTTTTCATGATTTAATAGTAGATTTAATAAAACAAATAGATTTTAAAAATTAATCAAATTTTATTAGAATTATTTTCATGATTTAAAATGAAATATGTTATAACTATGTGTAATATCAATATTAACAACTAGTGTCCTTTAGGTCACTTTAGTTGAAGGTATTTTGTTATATCTTTTAATATTTAATAAAAATTTAAAACTTTTTATGATTTAATAGAATATTTAATCAAATAAATTGATTTTAAAAATTAATCAAATCTAACCTAAAACTGTCTCATGATGTAGCAAAACTAAAAAACATTATTACAACATATTGAGTGCCCTCCAATTTCAAACATGATACATAGGTCCGGGATAAAATACAAAATTTACATATGTGAGCTACCAAAATTTTCCAGTACTTGTTGCTACTATAGATTCTATAGAAGATGCCTATTATGCTAATAACTTTAAAATCATTAACTTAACAGAAAATATGATGGTTTTGTGATCTGAATTTATAAACACTTGTTGATTGGATGCCCCAGACTAAGTATCTTTGTGTATATTTACCACCATGTTCCTTATGATGTTGCATTATGCTTTAAGAATGGCAAGTTCATGTTTTAATTGAACCAAAGTACTCATAATAGAAGCAATTTGAGATATTCATTGTTGTTCACTATCATGAACTTTAGGAGTAATAGAGAATATTTAAGTGTTGTTGCTTTGAATCATTTCTTTGTGAGATCGAAGAATCCTATGAATTTCTTGCAAATCTCTCTAATCTGTGAGTGTTAATTCGAGAACATAGAGTCAATCCACAATGGGAATCTAGGACTTGATAGGCCAACAGACCTGTAGTATTGAACCCAAGACTTCTTTTAAGAAGCCAAAAAATAACTCAAAAGGAAAATGTGAAGACCATGATACCAAGACTAGAGAGATATAAATTCATGGGAAATGTGTACTTTGTGATTATGAACAAAGAATCCACATAACCAAAGAGATAACCCCACAAATTAAAAATTACTATTCTATACAACTCAAACATATCAATCCTAGAAAACTAGAACCCCCAACACTCAAAATTTGCAAGTCCACGGAACCATAAACACTCATTACAAACAGTTTTGCAAAAGATGTAACCACACTAAGGAGTTGAACCAACCTAAAACCATAGCTAGATGTTTCAAGTGATGACTAGCCAAGAGGGGATTCTTCCCATAGAACTCGCATCACCTCGCATGATGACGCTTCATAATCCCACCTCGTTTATGATGTAAAACATCCCAGCCTTCAAATTCTCAATTCATTGAGAGCCTAAGCATGTATGAGGGGGGATTGAATCTCATCATGTTTATTAGATCACCTTGGAAATAGGGTTGGAACATGATAGATATGTGGCTTATGAAATCGTTGGTACTTACCATTGAGTGCATGGGATTGATTAAGTTATGATATGGGGGACTAATGAACCATTATCCCTAAGCTCCCCCATTTTTAAACCAATGGCCTCATTTGCAAGAGAGTATGTTTGATGGTTGTTTTCCCTTAAGACTTGGTAGAAGGATATTTTTTTTAATTTAGTGACCTCTTGTTGAGCTCGTGCCAAAATGGAAGTGATCTTGTAGTCAGTCGAAGGAGTTTTTTCATTCATTGACTAAATTATTATACTTGATTCTCCTACCATCGTTAGAGAATGAATTTGTGCAACCACTACCATACACAATCCTTGAAGTAATGCATACACTTCTACTTAGTTATTAGAGGAGGTTCCTAATCCCTAGGCATAGGACAATTCTATTTTTCCTTTGGGATCAATGAGGATCCCCCCCTCACATGCCACCCATGGATTCCCTTTAGGTGCTCCATAAAAAAATAGAAAATGAGTATGTTGTGCTAATTTCAAATAATGGAAATCGATAGCATTCAATTGAAGCTTCCAATTTGATCTCGAAGTGAGCTTAATATTTACTATGTTGGATGCAACTTAAGTTAAATGGAATTGTTGAAGCCATATCTTTTCATCTTCAACTAATTGTTGGCTCTCAAGAATTTTCCTACCTTTAGAATTGATATGTTTTGCTAAAAACCATTTTTCCTTTGTTGCAACTCTAATGGGATTTTCCAACTCCTACTTGAAAACAACTCTATTGTGTGCTAGCCATGTTTTCTGATAGAGATACTTAGGCAATGCTACCCATAATATTTTAATTATTGGCCTGTTCTTGAGGGACCCCATATAGTGTTTGATCCATTGAGAAAACATATTTTTCCAAGAATTCGACATTATCATTTTGTGACTTATTTCAAAGTATGTTGCTTGCTAGACTTGATGAGAAAAATTGCATTCCAAAAATATATGTTGAATTGTTATTGAATTTGAGAGTCAAAGAGAACATCTCAAGGGTCCTTAGATCCCTCTTCTTAATAGGTTTTCACTAGTCAAAATCTTTCCATGAACCGGTATCCAACAAAATATGTTTACTTTAGCTAGATTATCAGAATGCCACACATGTTTCCAAATAGTTGATCATTGAGGAAGTGGTGTAGATTGAATTTGAGCTCAATATCCACCTTTGACACTATAATCCATCAACCCCCAACCTCTATGATAAAAGGTTGAAATGTTCCATGGTGCACATCCTTTGAGAGAGTCAAACAAAATATGAATCAGAGGGAGAAGATGCACTAGAGGATCACTAATGGACCATCCCAACCAACACCCCAATACAAGAGACTATGTTGAGATGTCATATAATGTTTTAATATTATGGCCATCCATCTAAGACTTTAGAGGTAAGATTTCTACATGCCTTTCCAATGGTTGATTTCCAATCATGTTATCTTGCTAAACGAGGATTAATTTCCCATTACCAGGGATATGTGTTAGTTTATTTCTAATGATTGGGGTAACAACTTAATGAGCTTCCATATTGATGATCCTTTCTTGTTTTCCAGCAATCCATCTATACACTGGAGACAGTCCACAATAAAATATTATTATGTCGATTAGTCTCTTCCACCAATCCAAATTACCTGATATCAACCACCATGTGACTTTTTCACCCAAGTCTAGATTCATAATAGATGGGTCTTTCATCCCAAGACCGTCATGTTCCTTCATGACTCTAACAATCTTCCAATTTACCAAATGAAATCATTTTGTGTTTGTTTTACCCCCTTGCCAAAAAAAATTTCTTAATTCTTAAGCCACTTGACACATTACTCAGATCGAGGCCAGCATAGCAAAATGTTGGGAAATGGGCAAAGTTGATAAGATTGATTTAATGAGAACCATACTTTCAACTAGATTTAACCATTGTGATCCCCATTCCTAGAATTTTGATCTGATTTTCCCCAAGACACTCTACCAAGATTGGGCTATTGGATTAGAAAAATATATTGGCATTCCTAGATATACAAATGAATCCTAGAATTCTTGGTGAGGGAACATAAGTATCTTGGATATGACTTTAAGTAGGTGTTGCTTGATGTTCCAACCATAGATTTGACTTTTGTTATTATTTATTTTTCCACCAAAGGCTTCTATGAACATATCTAGAATTCTTTTGAATCTTGTGGCCATTATGGAGGATGCTTCCCCCAATAGGAGAGTATCATTTTCAAACTGAGACTGATTTATACTTTGTATTCCCCTTACTAATTTAATTCCAAGCAAATTTCTAGATCACCTCTTTGCTTCTAGTTTCTTGCCCAAGGATTCAACCATAATAATATAAAGAAAGGGAGATAAGGGGAAACCTTGTTGCGAACAATTGCTCCCTCTAAAAAAGGATTATGGTCTCCCATTCACTAGAGGAGCTATCCAAGGGATACACATACATGAGAGGACCCACCGAACAAAATAGGGATAGAAACCAAATTGATGGAGAATGTCTAATAGAAAATATTGTCGAACCCTATCAAAAGCATTTGCCATATCAATTTTAAAAACCATACCTTTTTCCTCGGTTGCTCGATTGGAGTGGATGTCTTCTCGAATCATTATAATGTTTTCCATGATCCACCTTTTTTGCATAAAGCCCCCTTAGTTGTTAGAATTATTTTAGGAAGAACTTTTTTCAGTATATTTGATATAATCTTGGATAGAATTTTGTAAGATGCATTGCATAAAAGAATGGGCCAAAAATTGGAGGAAATAGAGGGGTTAGCATCTTTTGGAATGAGAGTCAGGAAACTTGAATTTGTTACCTCCTATTCTGTAAGAATTTTGAACATATTGCAGCATCCATTTGAGATCATTTTTATTAAATTCCATTAAGCTCTATAAAAATGTATTATAAACCCATCTAGCTCAGGGGATTTGTCTGGAGCCAATTCCCAAACTATGTTGAAGATTTATGCCTCATTAATTTATCTTATTAGATCAAAATTATCTTTTAGCATGATGAGAGGGGGGGTATTTTCTAGCATAGTTGTTGTGTTTGGGGCCACCCCTATAGTTTTTGTGTATAGCTCCTCAAATTATGCTCTTGCCACCTCCTTAATATCAAGGAAATTTCTTACGATTGTTCCATATTCTTGAATGATATATTTTACACTATTTCGATGAAGTTTGCCTCTTCCTTTCTTATGGAACAAGGAGGTGTTCCTATCCCCCGAGCTTAACCATAGACTACACAATTTTAGCCTCCATGTTTCCTCTTTTTGTTTGAGAGTTTTGTGGTATTTTTGAAACACCAAAGTTTCTCCCTTTAATAGATGCTTGGTTATAGTTTCAACCTCCATTTTCTCATGTGAAGAGGACAACTACAACTTTAGTTCTACTTTTTCTATCTCTAGGGGGGGTGTAATTTTTCTTACCCCATATTTAAGAGCATTTTTTACCACTTCTAGCTTCTGCTCCTATATATATACAAGGGATTTTGTAATCCACTTGCTACACTCCTAAGAAATCATACCTACTACAACTTGATCTTGAAGCCATAGAGGATTAAACCTAAATGGAATGGGTCTATAGTCTGGGGATTTTGAAATTTGAATAACAATGGGCCTATGATCAAAGGAAACCCAAGGAAGTATTTTGGAAGAGATAGATTGATTACTCAAAATAAAATTGCTCTGCAAAAGGAATAAATCTAGGTGAGTTGCAATACACCTTAGACAAGTCCTTATATTCTACCATGTATATTTCCCTTTAATTGGCTCGATATCCACCATATCCCACTCTGGCATTAGATTCTCCATCCTTTTCCTAAACAGATCTCTAACAATGTTCCCTCCCCTTTTTTCTTTGTGACTTAGCATTACATTGAAATCTCCAGCAATTATATTATTCTAGGATTATTATATGTCTTTTATTGCTATAAGTGATTCCCAACACTCCTCCTTCTCCCTATAAACGATAGGCATGTAGACATTTATAACATTTATTTTTTACATAGTTTGTTGATGAATAAAACTTGTCAAACTAGTGTTGTATTTGATAGAAGAAATCTATATGAAGAGTAAGAATGTTCCAAATTGTACATATGCCTCTAAGAAACACCTATGGAGTTCATTGTTGCTACTTCACATATTTTCCATTGTTATTTACTAATTTTTAATTCTTCCTTCTCCTCTAGTTTGGTCTTCTAGATTAGGAGGATAGAGGGATTCTCTTGCTTTATAAGGTTTATCAAAGAATAGGCTTTTATTCTGCTACCCGTACCTTTGAAATTCTAAGAGACAATAATCATTACTTACTTGTTGATTTAGGGCCCTATTATGACCCAAGGGAGGAATATATAGGGTTAAATGTATATGTTATGACCCTAAGGGAGGCATATATGGGGCTAAATGTACATGTAATGTGTAAATATATATGTAATAAGGTCAGCATAATAGCAAAGGGACCTCATGTGCAAGCGTGAATAGATATATATATATATAAATCATGTATTCATTATTGAGACATGTGAATTGTGATGTATGAATGTATTTGGCTATGTGGAGGAGGTTCTCCTACTCTTTAAGGAGTTATTGTGTAACTTATCTATATTGTAGTTGTGCTCCATGATCACATTTTGTACATGGTGTGTACTTATGTTCTGTTATAATATTTTAAGCATTTGGCTCATTACATTTGGTATCAAAGCATTGATCATAGGGTTTTTCTTCTTCAAGCAAGTCACTTGGAATTTTAGCTATAACATTTTTCAAATCCACTTCAGAAATAAAAACTTGGAGGATGTTTAGAAGACATATTAGGGTACCTACGGTATGAATTTTAGCTTTTGGGTCTTTGTAATTTCAGAAATACACCCTGTGGAACATAGGGTTTTTTACTAATCCTATAACTAGTCTCAAACAGTTGTTCCAGATAAAACAGTCATGTCTTCTTCATAGAGGATCCAAATTTAGTGAGAATAGTTGCATTAGAAATAGAAAATTCCATAGTATTTTTGGTACAATTTTCAGAATCCGATATAAAATATTGGACGTGTGGAATTATGTACAAGTTCTCTCTCCAAAATAGGCCAAAAATCAATAAGGTTTTGGAAAGTTACCTTAACTTTCACTTGGCACATCCAATTTTGGTGAGAACTATGGCATTGCAGATAAGACATTCAGGGTACTACAGGTCAAAATTTCAAACTCAGAAGGGCTGAAATTTCATAAATACATCAGAAGGAAGGTCATCTAGGAGGACAGACTCCAAATCAAGGTTTCAAAGGTATGTTTACTTAAAACTACCATAACTTTTGATTGAGCTGATTCAAAAGACATTGAAAAGAGAAAACATAGAAGATTATATTGAAACAAGTATTAAAAATAATTGATATCATTATTCCTAATATATAGAAGTTGTAAGTTGAGGTTTGGGTTAGACCTTAATTAAGAATCAATGGCAATACCTAGCTTTAGTGGAGATGAAGATAAAGATGAAATAAATCCCAGGGAATAGTTGAGGATGATAAAGAAAAATAATTTGATACCTTTGAAGGTAGTGTTTTACTTTATGGGTGAAGATTTTAAGTGGTGGGATAGCCTTGATGAAGGTACTAAAAACTTCCCCACATGGGAAAATTTTGAAGAACTCTTCTCAGATAAATGGATTAAGGATACAAAAAGGGAGGAGATGTATAAAATTCAAGAGGAGTTAAAGGAATCAAAAGAAAATGTCTCCAAATTAAAAAAAAAAAAGTATAATGAAGAGCTAAGAAATTATATTACAAAGAAAAATTATGAGTTCAACAAGATGCAATCCTTTAATGAATAACTCATTAAGGAGGTTAAGAACCTAAAGCGATAAAAGAGTAGCAAATCAAAGTGGGAAAAGGATGATTCAAGGGAAGAATTGAAAAAGAAAGATGAATAGGTATGTAGATTACAAAACCATAATAAAAAACTATTGGATGAGGTTAAAATATTGAAAGAAGAAAAGAAAAATTGTCAAAATCAAGAAGAAACAAGGATCTTGGATGAAGAATCTACCAACGTATTTGAAAAGAAAAATTGCAAGAGGGTTGAGGAATCCCTAAATATTGATGAGGTAAAATTAGAAATGCAATCCAAAATTGAATAAGGACATCAGAATTGGATAGATGGGGTCACATTGCAGCTTTTAAAGGAGAAAGAAGACAAGATTCAAGAAGGTCAACATAAGATATTTGAAGAAGCTGAACTCCATCTAGAGGATGTACACGCCAAATATGATGGTATTATCTCCAAGGCTAGAGTAATAAAAGACCAAGCAAATATGATTGAGGATGCCATTGTCTATGAAAAGAAGATAAATGAAATGGGTGTGCAGAGTGAAGAAAAACCATCAAATGTGAAACCATATCGACGCCCTCATTACCAACAAATGTTTCAAGGAAGACAAGAAGGTCGATATCAACATTATCAAGGAAGAAGATGGAATACTTGACAATATTCATGGAACAAGGCATCACAAAACCACTCTTCAACAAGCTATTATCAAAGACCAAGAACAACTACAAATTGGAGAAGCTTCAACAACAATACATGGAATCAAGAGAAAGAAAATTATGCAACAACTAGCCACCAAGGATTACTACCGAAAAGAATTGATTTTGGATGGATGGATCATCATCAATGGAAAGAATGAACCATGAACATATGAAAATCATATTACTTGGTTTCATCACATATGAAGCCTTTAATTGCAAAGCTTTGAGGACAAAGATTTTTGAAGGAGGGTATTATGTTATGACCCAAGGGGGGCATATATAGGGTTAATTGTACATGTTATGATCCCAAGGGGGGAATATATGGGGCTAAATGTACATGTATTGTGTAAATATATATGTAATAAGGTCGGCCTAATAGTAAAGGGGCCTCATATGCAAGTGTGAATAGCTATATATAGAGATCATGTATTCATTATTGAGACATGTGAATTGTGATGTATGAATGTATTTGGTTATGTGGAGGAGGTTCTCCTACTCTTTAAGGAGTTATCATGTAACTTATCTATCTTGGAGTTGTGATCCACGCTCACATTTTGTACACGGTGTGTACTTTTGTTCTGTTATGATATTTTAAGAATTTGGTTCATTACAGGCCCCCACCATGATGTGAGAGTGAGGGTCTACAGTTTTTTATGATTCTTTGGCCATATCCTAGAGATTTCTCTATGGTTGTCTAAGTGCCAAGTGTTTTCTCTTTGTTTGTTATCTACTCTCGTTTTTCCTTAGCATGTTTCCTATCTGGTTTTTTAATATGCATGTCCTCATTTCCTTCATATTCCTTATCTTCCTCATAAAACTGTTACTATTATTTTTTTTGAGTTAGAATACCTATAGAATATTGAGCCTTTTCTAGCATGTGATCAATCTCTTCTTGATGGTCAGAAATAACACCTTCTTCTGCGTTGGATTCCACTCCTATTTCTTCCAATACAGGTAATTGAATAGGAGGAACCTTGGGAACTCTTGTGGATGCTGCCAAAATTTATGAGAAGAGAATTCGTTCTAGTTGTGCCAAGACTTCATACATATTTTCTAGAAGTATTGATCCTCCTCCCATCATACACACCAGTGACTTTATCACAGATTCCATTATTTGTGGTAGGTTAGATTCTCCTTGCTGGATCCTAAGGGAATCGAAGAACTCAATGGTATCACACTTGCTTTAGGAGACACCAGAGGAGTGACTTGCTTCGATGGATTTTTCTTTTTTATTATTTTCCATTATTCCTCTTTTTGTTTCATGGATTGAGAAGCTTGTTGGTTTTTTGTTTGAAATCGTTTGTAAAATGGCCATATTCATGGCAAATTTTGCACTTAAAGGGTAATTGTTCATTTCCTAAAGACTAAATGTGGCTCTAATTATCCTAGGTTAGAAGAATTTCTTTTGTAATCCCTTCTCAAGATCAACTTCCACATATCTTCTAGCACAGACATACATATTGTCTTTTGGTTCAGGTCTATCTATATAGTGACCCAAAGAATCTCTAATACTTCTCATAGTATCTTCATTCTAACAATGTAAAGGGAGGTAGGGCAGGAGAACCCAAACAAGGATAGTTGAAGGAATATCATGCTTGGGATTAAAGTATGGAGTTCACCAATCCAAATACACACCTCTAGTTCCAAAAACTATGGACCATTTCTGAATATCAAGTCTCTATCTTCATTGTTTTCAAAAAGAAAAACATAAAACCCTTGGCCGCAAAAGTAGTGGGTCAACTTGTTTTTTTATCAAAACTTGCCAATTCTTTTGAACCTAGATTAATGTAGCTCTTTGAGAAGGTCAAATCCCTATAAATTAACCAATCAATCCATGGTTTTGTAGATCCAAATACCTATGTCATGAGATTGAAGAGGGAAGGGATACTTTTGGAATGTTGTCCAATTTCTTAATGGATCAAGAGGGTCGAGTCTTTGTGATTTTCCCAATTACAACCACCATATTTATAAATGAAACCACTTTAGGGTCTAGTTGGGGACGTGAACCCCCTCCATATGAAGGATCCATGGTCGTAGTCAAACTTGAACATGTGCAGGAACCAAACGAAAGGATTTTGCACATGCTCTAAGAACTATCATTGTTTCATGATTTAATATGCAAGATGTTATCACTACATAAATTTCTAGGAATAATTTTTTTGTTATATTTCACTATTATAATTTTAATTTTATCAATATTAATAATAAGTTTAGTAAAAATATTTAACAATAAATTCAAAAAATATGATTTAATAAAAAAAACTTATTTGTAAAATTAATCAAATTGTGTAATCATTAATTGAATCTTGTAGTCAAGTTTGTAAACATGTTTAATCAACATATTGTATCTTCTTGGACAACAAAGAATTCACCTGGAAAAAGACTTAAACATTATATGGCATTATATGATCATAATTTTTTGCAATCATAATCCAAATTAAATGATTTCACATAACCGGAGTAACATTATATGGCATCTCAAATTTAAATGAGTTATACATCTTAAAAAATAATAATTTAAAAATAGATAAATAATTAATAATGTCAATCTATTAATAGCATACACACAATATGACCAAAGGTTTTGGATCCACTGTTTAGGAGCAAGGATTTTTTCATTAGTTAGCAAGGATTAATTTCCACGAAAGCTATTCTTGGACCCATGGCGTCACCTTGAGGTAGTGGTTGAACATGTGGTTGCCCCCAGAGAAATTATATTAAATAATATTGTGGCAAGTGCCCACATAAGTGGATCAAATCCCACCTCCATGTCCTTCAAATTAAATCCCAAAGGGGTTGGATCCATTGGTGACGAGAGAGGAGTTTTTCATGAATGGAAAAAGGTTTGATTCACATGAGGGTTGTTCCTAGAGCCATGGGCTCACTTTGAGGTAGTGATCGAATGTGTGCTCACACTCAAAGTATTATATTAAATAGTCTTATGACTCGTGCACTTGTAAGTCAATCAAAACCCACCCCTATTTCCTTCAAATTTTTAGGGGAGGTAGGCATAGAGGGGTCATCTTTGATCCTAAAGGAAATCAAGAATTGTGTTTTGCATGGGGTATTGGAATTGTTATTTGTCACATCCCCACGGTGTGCTTATCTGAATCTTGCGATCATACACCTCTTGAGGGTGTGCGACACCGCGACATTTATCACTTGACTACTTGGAAACACCAATGATACTTCATCTAGACTATACCTCTTCACCTAGAGCATACCCATACTCAATTCTAGGGTACTGACGAGTCATACTCCTACTCTAGTGAAACTCTTGTATACTTAGACAATTGTTAACATTTCAACACTTAGTCATATATAATCATACATCCATGAAACAAAGAGAACACTTGTGAAACAAACAAGAGAAACATAGATATAGTGTGGGTGGCATGAACCATGCCTAATACTTGGCTAAGTCATTGTTATTATGAAACAATTACAATATGAGAACTATTGAATCGGCTTACAACTAGGTGGAGTCACACGACTCACCTCACCTCACCAAGAAATTCATACACAGATTCCCCACACCAAGACTCTCTATTGCAATCATCTTCACAACCTTCTGCAGTGCACCTCAGACATGCACTCAACTGTATACTTGTCATCTCTTCTCTGTCACAAGGTTTCACACAAACTTGCGGTTTTGTCTCCTAGCATGCCTCCTCAGACCTAGGACAAGACTTCCCCCCAAAATCATCCAAAAAGAAGGTCACCCCAACCCTTCCCATCAAAATCACCTCAAGGCAGCACAATTCCTCCCAAGTGGAGTGACTTGAATCCTTGAGGGAGCTCGCCCCTCTTCGTCTAAATTTGCCTCATAATTGCAGAGCTGAACTTGCTCTCCTTGTCTTAAAAATATGCCTTCCTTGTTTGTATGCCCTTGTTATCTTATAGGGACTCCAAAGGTCACCATCAGGAATCATCGTGTCCTTTGGGGGTGTTGTGCCCTTTTGCGAACCCATGTGCCCAAACGAATCATCGCACCCCTTCATGAATCCTGTCAACAAAAAAATCAGCATGCCCCTTTGTGGACCCAATCTCCCAAACGAACCCATGCACCCATCAATTTTCGTTCCCCTTAGGACTAGTGTGCCCCAACCTTGGTGCACTCCTCATACCAGTGCACCCCAATCTCTTGTTCACTTTGTACTTGGGAAATCCCCTTGACACATTCGCATGCCCAAGGTGCCCACTTTCACAACATGTCTGTGCCAAAGCAACCTCAAGTTTTGTCTCCTTAAGGACTTGAGAAAAGGTATTTGTGCCCTTCTAGCTAAAGAACTTACATCCTCGTCCCCGACAACATCCAAAAAATATGTGATCTCCGAGTCTCCGTCCAAACTCGTGCAACACCCCCCCACTCCAACTAAGTCTACTGGAAACTCCAAGTTTTGTGCCAACTAGAAACCCCAAATTCTGCCAAAGTAGAAAACCCAAGTTTCCCTATGAAGTGGAAACCCCAAGTTTTCAACAAACCAACCAAATTGTACTTCACCCAACTCTACATGATCTTCTACCTGAGTCAATATGGTCACTTCACCCAACTCCAATGATGAAAATCACCTAACTCTGTGGCATTGTCTTGTTGCAATGTTGTTGTCATTTTGTTGTTCGGTTATGTTGTTGTTGTCCCTACCTACTACAACTGACTGTTTCCCACTTCACTTCAAAATTTCACCTATGTGTCGAACTCTTGTAATCTTGTTGTTGTGCCCATACTTCAACCAACTCTTCCATGTCTCCGCATATTGAATTCTCCCATCCCTTGGAATGATTGGGTAGCTAGTCCAATCGTCGTGCGCAACTCATGAGAATGCACTTCCTCATGCCTGAACTTAGTTTTTTTTGTTTAATCTCCATCACTCCATCCAACTCCAAAGACTAAGGCAAGTGTCCAGCCTTGTCTCACTGTTATTGTCGTCATCTGATCTTCGTCAAGGAGATCCTCCACAATGTCTAAGTGTTGCACTTTGAACCTACCAGTGCATCCATACTTTGACTTCCTTCTGTAATTCAGTCCATCTTCCTAACAATCACAGACTAAGGCAAAGTCTCCCCTCACTTTGTTGCACTATGAAGTCACCCCAAAACAAATCCATCTGCGGAAACTTGACTCCACTTTCCACATCATGGAACAATTATCCCATCTGGTATATACAGTTTGTAACGCATCCAAGTCTACGAAGAGTCAAGGGAAATTTGCACATCTGCAACTCCAACCAAATCTACCCTTGTGACTCAAATTTGTAATCAAGTCCAAAATTCTAGCTTCCTTGGTTGAATTCTCCCCACTTCATCTGCATCATCGAATATGAAACATCTCATCTACACCAAGAATTGCACATCCAGGTTTCCTTTTCCCCAATACTTCATCACCTAGCCATGTTTTTGTGTCTACCTCTCTATGCATTGGAATGGTTAGGCTTCACCCTCAACCATTCTACCCAAATAAAGAGAAATATTGATGTCCAAGTAATCTCTCCATGCTACAATCTGCATGTTCGCACAATCCTCCAAACCAAGGCAAGTCCTCAACTCACCTCCTTTTGTCAATTCACCTCTCTGCAAATCAACATCTGTGATGAGTGTGGTCAACACACTCACACTCCTCAAGCATCCCAACAAACTATCCAAGGTGCTCCAATTAGAATGAGTCACCTCAAAGAAATTCCATGCTTTAGGCACGTTCACACTAATACTTCTTCCGACCACAACCAACGACCTCGCTGGATCTTTAAGTCTTTGCACAATAATCTACAAGTCACCAAGGTGTGCTCTGCATCATCCAATGTCCCATACCAAAGGTGAGAAAACACCACCCAAGTCACTTGGTCTGTGATATTTCATTTCTCTGGTTACTTGAAGGAACAATTATAAAAACAGGGTCACCTATTACTACTTCCTCCAAGGAAATGTGGCAATAATCAATTATTATCATGGAATTCGAAATAATCCTTGAATACACCACCACAAGTGATGGGCCAAAGTATTCATCCAGGTTGATTGTCAACAATTCTTGGTCGAATTCTCTTCTAACTCCATCCATCTCTTAGAACGAAACTACCTTGAACTTCCTGCAAGCATCCAAAATTTGTCATAGTCGTTGCGACTGTCAAGTCATCGTATGACCCGACAAATTTCGCTAAGGCACCAAGCACCAGGGTAGCTCATCCATACTCTCAAATTTGACATGTAAAAACTTCACTACCTACTTCACCACAACGACTTTTCTAATGCGTATCATCAAAGAGTTAGGTAGCTTCCTCAAGCTACCTCCATGGATGCATCCAAATTTGCCTCAGTCCACCACATGACTCATCCAAGTAGGTTGCCACAAGATCTCTGCATGTTTTCTCAATTAAGGCATCCTAATTGCTACATGACTTCTTCGAATCTAAACCACTTGAGTCACCCTCAAATCTGTTGTTTTTCACCACGGAAATGAATTTCACTTGAACCACCAAGTCATCTAAATTCCCTTCAAAGAACTCACCGTAAAACTTAGAAAATGTAAGAACTCAAAACCAATAATACCTTCCCAACGACATCCTTGGTTGCACCCATGGTTCAAGTATGTTGTCATGGGCCTACACCTACCTAAGAAACTGACTCTCCATATAAAATCTCCTCAATCTCCATCCACAGCTCCACAAATCTGCAAGACCTTCACTGCGATACAAGGCTAAGTCCATCCGTCCACTTCATAAATCTATCTAAGTCCAAAATTTCACATGAAACTGATCAAAATCATCTCCACACCTTGACTTCTTCCATTTCAAGGCACCATGCACCCACTGCCCGACTGTCAAGTCACACTGCTACTAACTGACTATTGTAACTTTGTGAAGAGCTACCTCATTCGAAGGTTGCGGTCTACCCACTCGTCCAACAACTCATCTTAGGTCAACTATTATTCTCAGCGATGCATGGCACAAGGACATCATTATGGAAACTTGCTCAACCAACTACCTATTGTGGGGCTCCTTTAGGTCACCTCAAGTCATTCACCCAAGTGCTTCAACTTGCTGCAACTCAAAATTTCTCTCTTTTGCAATCACTTCTTTGATCACCCTTTGCGTTCACTTCTACAATCACTTCTGCGATTAGGTATGCGACAAGATGTGCGACAAATCCTTCGTTCATTTTCCTTGCCCAAGTGTTTGGTTCACCCAACGAACTCTGCGCCTGGTCTCTCTGAGGTGTGCACAACAGGTCCACCACTAACTTCCATCACACATCAAACTGATCAAGTCTACGACCAATCTACCTCTGCGATCAACTCTACAAAAAGTTCATTTATGAACTCTACGATGAGTTATGTGATCACCCACCCTATCTAAGTGCTTTATCTCACCACAATTTCTTCTCTTGGTCTCTACAAGCCTCAAGGTGTGCACCCAGACCAACCTTCCACCGCACTTTCAACCGAACCTCTATCATAAGTCTTATGCAAAGTATGCAATGAACTAATTTGATCCACCAAATATTTCACCAAGTCTGCGAATGTTCCCACGGAATAGTCTTCACAATAAACTGCCTTCAAAGCTTGCTCTAATACCACCTGTCACGTCCCCACAGTGTGCCTAGCTGAATCTTGTGATCGTGCACCTCTTTAGGGCATATGGCACGTCGACATTTCTCACTTGGCTTCTTAGCAAAACCAGGGATACTTCATCTGGACTATGCCTTTTCACCTAGAGCATACCCATACTCTGTTCTAGGATACCAATGAATCACACTCCTACTCTAGCACAACTCTTGTATAATTAGACAATGGTTAACAGTTTAACAATGCAACTCTTGTATAATTAGACAATTGGTGACAGTTTAACACTTAGTCATATATAAGCATACATCCATGAAATGAAGAGAACACTTGCAAAATAAACAAGAGAAACACAAATATAGTGTGGGTGGCACGAACCATGCCCAACACCCATCTAAGTCTTTTTTATTGCGAAATAGTTACAATATGAGTACTATCAGCTTGGTTTACAACTGGGTGGAGTCACACGACTCACCTCACCTCACCAAGACACTCATACATAGATTCATCACACCGAGACTCTTTATTGCAGTCGTCTTCACAACCTTCTACGGTGCACCTAAGACGTGCCCTCAACTGTAGATTTTCCATATCTTCTATGTCACAAGGCTTCTCATAGACATGTGGTTCTATCTCCTAGCATGCCTCCTCAAACCTGCAACAAGACTCCCCCCCAAACCCAGCCAAAATGAAGGTCGCCCCAACTTTTTCCACCAAAATCACCTCAACGTAGCACAAGTCCTCCTAAGTGGAGCGACTTGGCTCCTTGAGGGAGCTCACCCCTCTTCATCTAAGTCTACCTCATAATCATAGAGATGGACTTGCTCCCCTTGTCTTCAAAATATTCCTTCATTGGTTATGCACCCATGTTCTCTTATAGGGACTCCAAAGGTCACCATCGTGAACTGTCGCATCCTTTAGGGGTGTCGTTCCCCTTCGCAAACCCATGTTCCAAAATGAATCGTCGCACCCGTTCATAGACTATGTCGCCCAAACAAATCATCGTGCCCCTTTATGGACCTAGTCACCCAAATGAACCCATGTGCTCATCAACCATTGTGCCCCTTGGGACCAATGTGCCCCAACCTTGGTATGCTCCTCATATTGGCATGCCCCAATCTCTTGGTCGCTTCATACTTAGGTAAGCCCCTTGGCACTTTCTCATTCCCAAGGTACCCACTTGCCCAACACTTGGGTACCAACGCAACCCCAAGTTATGTCTCCTTGAGGATTTGGGCAAGGGTCTTCACGCCCTTCTAGCCGAAGACTTTACACTACCAATAATAAGGCAAAGGCATTGGTATTATATCAAGGGCTAGTATTTGAAGGGGAGGGAATCTTCTTTGGTAAAGAGTGAGGAGTTTTTCAACAATGGGTAAGGTACAATTCTCAGGAGAACTTTTCCTAGAGTGATGGAGCCACCTTGAGGTGGTGGTCGAATGTGTGAATGTGATTAAAGAGATTATATTAAAGGATCTCATGACCCATGCACACATGAGTGGAGTAGATAGATAGATTAAACCCTCAAGATTAGCTCAAGTTGTCATAAGATAGATGTGAGATCTCTCCCTTGAATTTAGGGAGGTTACATGTTTGAGTCTCTTGATTCCCTAGGGGTTAGGATTTGTAATCAGGGCCAATGGTTTACCCGATTTACCATCCATGAATCATGGAGAGAGAGAGAGAGAATATTACTAAGAATAAACAGATAAAACAAATCATATTCATGGGGTATTCTACTAGTATAATCTATTATATGTATTATCATTTGGCTCCACAAGACATTGATCTAGCTAGGCTCATTCATAGGTCTGAAGCATTGGAGGAGAATTTTAAAAATATTAAGTTATTTCAAAAACTTTGATCTTACAGTTCATTAGTAAACTCAAAAGCCAATAAATCATTATTAATAGTGTTTAGAAAGTTAAGAATAAATGGAGGATGATTAGTCTCGTCCCACCTCCCACGATTTATATTTAATTAACCAAGGTTTCAATGCACTTGCATTGTAGAGACAAGTGGCATAAGATGAGTATGAATATTTGAATGACACTAAAGCCCCCACAAGCTAGTGTACTTCCACATTCAAGTTTGTTTACATTGAGATCTATTACAGCAACAAGGATGGGATGGAGGTTTGAATGTGTTTTAATTCATTTGGAGCTTGGGAAATTTCTTATTGTTTGGTGCTTGGTGTTCATCGCAAACATCTAAGTGGTGATCACTATTGGGAATTTGTCATGTGACTTATGTTTAGCATTTTATGGCAACTTGAAGGTTGCAATTCTCCCTCAATTCATCTTATAGTGCTAGTGTTTGTGGAGTCTAGAGTAAAGAATTTGGATATACATAGTTGGGAGTGGTTTGTTCCTTGGTGTGAATGTTTTAAGTTCATGGCTAGTTTCCAATGTTGTTCTAAGTAGTGTGATCTTTGCAAGACTATAGACTTTATAAGGGAATGAGAAGAAGTAAGATTTAGGTATCCAAGGTCCAAGATCCTTTGTCCATCAAAAAGTGGGAGGGATGGAACGAAGATTGGGAATACAAGGCAACTATGGAAACACTGGCCCAAGAGCAACATGTCATCAGTACATCTCTTCAGTTGGAAGCATATAGAAAAAAGGAAAAAGAGCTTACAACCTTCATGGATAAAAATAATAAAAGGTATGAAACAATGGAAGCAAAAATTGGTTTGTTGTATGATTTGGTTTAGAAATCTATAGAGGGTATGCACATTTTTTAGGAGACTCATAGTCATCAGTCCCCCTCCCCCCAAATTAATCAATTGATTCATTCTGATATGAAGCATCAAAGGTGAAAGAGGAGAAGATTGTGCAACAATGTTCAAGTCCATATGGTGATATGGAGATGGGTTCAACTGAATATATATCCAATTCATGGGTTGGTATCAAGAAATAAGCCCCATGTGGGCACGATTTATGGAATAATTAGTCTCAATAATATTTTGTAAAGTAGTGTTATTGTTAAAACAATTTATTAGGCAATATACAAGTTAGGTCTATAGGTATGATACTATGATGGGAGGGATAACATAGCTATTAGGTAGCAATTTTAAAATTTTGGGACATTTTAAAGCACAAGTTATAACACCCTGTAGGGGTTCTAACCCTTGTATGTGTGATATTAATTACCATCTATCTATTTGTGTTCATATTATCTTTCTACAATATTAAATTTATAGCACTATTTTTTTAGCTACTGTAAAAATGTAATATAAGCCAAAGAAAATAAACATTATATTGTGGCTATCAAGAATAATCTACAACAATTAACCTATAGCTAGGAATATAAGCTTGGAGCATTTAACTGAATTTCCTTCAACATTTAACTAATGAATTTTTCAATAGTTTATTCATGCAAGCCAAAGAATAAATTCATGGATAGATAGTGGAAAATACCTCTAACTCTGGTTGAAATAGCCCAAGTGTAGTGCATTCCCCTTAAAGAATCCCTTGAAGAATGCCCAAACTGGATTAAATCCTCCTAGCCATCTAGGAGCATGTATGACTACCTAGCTCCAGGAAACCTTTGGGTTTCCCAGTCCTCCACCCTTGAGCTCCAAGAACAACAATAATCAATCTAGTATGCAATTCCTCGATAACCAATCTAATAAAAAATCCAAAAGTTGAAAGTAGTAATTCACTGAATAATTCATTCTTTACAAGTTCGAGAACTACTTTTCTACCAAAATTAACAACCCCCTATCTTACTTTCTTTCCCTCGCTTATCTGCCCTTTCACAGTCATTTCCCTTTGTTGCATTACCATCTCCTCGAGAAAGGGCAATTGTCCCTTGTCCTAGGGAGGTGAAATAAAGTAATTGAATAAATTACAATTTATTGAAATCCAACTATGCACATGCTAGCATTTAATAAATTTTACTTTTCACTCTATAGTTAGGTGAATGCCATTTAATTTATAATTGCTTATTATTTCACACAATTCAAACAAATTTAATGAATGGCTATCTTATTATAGATATCCTATGTTCATATAATATAGTTTCCAATTCCACCCAATTAAGTATTAATTAAAATAATAATTTACTATAGTTTGGGTCGTTTACTTTGTATTTCTCATCTATTATTTGTAGATGATGTTATGATATTTTGTTTTGGGGAAGAAGGTGACTTAAGGAGAACCTTGGAGATACTAGATATCTTCTATGCGAGCATGGGGATGGAAGTCAATTACCTCAAATCAACAATTTATGCCCATCATGTCAACATGGGCTTAATGTCGTGGTTGCATACATTTTGTCCTTTTAATAAAAAATCTCTAGACCTTGGCTTAAAGTACTTGGAATTTTTTATAAAACCAAATAACTATACAAAATATGATTGGCACTCGTTAATAGCTAGAGAGGAGACACACGTCAACTTTTGGTGTAACCATTAGTTGTCACGGGGTGGTCAAGTTGTCCTCATCAAGTCAGTGATTGAAGCTACTCTAGTTTTTTGGCACATCCTTGCATATATTCCTAAAGGTGTATTGGAAAAGATAGGCGCCTATGCTGCAATTACCTTTGGAGGAGTTTTGGCACATATAAATGAATGCACCTAGTTGGTTGGAAGAATATTGCATTGCCAAAAACTCAAGGAGGTTAGAGCTTAAACGATGGATTTATTTTTGGGAAGGCACTTGCTTCAAGGTCTTTGTGGTTGGTCATTTCACAGAACAATATTTGGATCCAGCTAATTGTCGACAAATACATTTCCACATACACTTTGCTAGACTAGATTCACACAAGGAAAAAATCCATCTCAAATGTTTCAAATCATTGGAATTATTTATCGTTTTCATTTCCTCTTATTCGCAAGTTCTTAACTTGGAGGGTTGGAAATAGTTTGTAGGTCCATATTGGAATGGATGGCAACATGGGATGTAATGACTCATTTTACCTATCAGATGGTCTAGTTTGATTTCTACGGTATAATGGTTATAATACCTTAAAAAAAATAGGGGATGTAGAAGCTTCATCGATTTGGAACCAAGCATGGCGCGAAGAAAAAAAATTAGGTATTCCTCGAGCTTGGGAGGAGGAATGGACAACTTATAATGTAGAATTAGCTCGTGGACATATTTTTCTAATTAACAAGCCAGATGATCTCATATGGTGATACAATTTGTTAGGGAGTGAGTACTCTGCTAAACTGGGATATCATTCAAAACTAGTCGATGCTTATGAGACCCGATCTTCATGGTGGAAAAAATACTAGAAATCAAAAGCCCCTCTAAAATGTCTCTTGTTTATGTGGTTGATTTTGCACAATAAATTTTTGACTTTGGATAGGTTACAAAAGTGGAATTTTTAGGGGCCTAGCATCTATTTTCTTTGTCTTTCTCATGAAGAAACCATTCAGCATATGTTTGTTTCTTGTCCATATACTTGCAAGGTTTGGGGACTTTTACAAAGAAAGATGAATCTGTAGGGGAATTGGAATAAAAAAACAATAAATTGTTGTCTGGAAGAATACTTTGCTCGTTAAGAATATAAGCCTTATAAATCAACTCCTTTCATGATTTGATGGGGCATTTGGTTGGCCAGAAACTCGGCCTTATTTGGTTCAAAATTCACCCCTCCAATCATATCAGTTACTCTGATTGAAGCCATTTTAAATTAATATAATGCAAGCTTTCCTACAAAAAAAACCAAAGATGTATTAAGCCACTCAAATTTTGCAAGGATTCCCCTTGGTATTTCTTCAATGGGTCCAATCAAGATAACTCTACAAGATGTGGAGTGGGTTTCATACTCTATCTGAATGATAATAATTATTACACGTTAAAATCCAATCTGGGAGCAGGCTCAAATAACTGGGGAGAATCGATGTCCTTATTCTTCCTCCTGAAATGTGTTATTACAAAAAAAATGTGGCAAATTTGAAGATATTCGGTGACTCATCCTTGGTTATTCATTTTGTTAAGGGATGGGCTAAGATAACAAATCTCTCCCTTGCAAATATTGCCAACCAAACTCAGTGCATACTACAATTGTTCACTCATATATAAGCTTTCCATATCTTTAGGGAGTTGAACTCAGAGGTTGATTCATTATCAAAACAAGGTTTATCTCTACATGAGGGACAATATGAACTTCAATGCTTTAGTGATGGCTTGGTACAGTCAATCTCGGGCTTATCAAATGAATTTTAATGCAGGTCTTGGACTTAATAGAAGGATTGTTAAATGTTTTTATAGATCCCTTGTCTATGATAGACAATATAGATTTTGACCATTAATTTTGATATGATCTTTTGACTATAACTACATAATGGTTAAGGCCAAAACTATAGTTTCTTGACGCATAGATAGACAGATTATGTTTTCAATGAGGCTCGGGCCTCCATTATTAGAGCTAGCTATATGCTGATACATAATGTACTTTTTTTCTTCTTGAAAAATAAAGTATGATTTTTTCTTTGGGAAAAAAAATTACTATAGTAACTAATTTATTTATGAAGCCATAATAATGTATGTATGTTAGGTATGTAGGCATAGCTAGCACACACATATCACACACATGGATTTCTATAACAAGTGATGTCTTTAATGCATCATTCTTATATGTTCACAATCAATCGTGCATAATCAATAAGCAAATAAGTTTATCATCAGTAATTCTCATTAATCAAAAGTAGGACATTTCAACATTTGTTTATAATTTATACTCAAATTATAGGAAGTGAATTAAACAAGTGTTCTAAACATGGTAGGAATGAGGTAAGGAATAAGAATGGCACATCTAATCCCTAAGCATAATTCTTGACTAAATTAGAATAAACCTTTCACTATATCAATCTAATCCCAAAGGTGAAAGAGTTGACTATATCAATCTAACTTCCACAATAGGCAATTAGTAGTCACCATCACACATCTAGGAGAGCATGGCCTTAACATGACCCTCCCATGACTCCATGTTTCAAAGAATACACAATGGGCAACAACTCCACCCCTCCTAATTGAACTACGGTCTACACCCTATCATTAACCATATTGTGTCATTGTTGTTTTCTCAGAGCTACATCATCAAATAACTAGTTTGGACAATTGTGCTTCCCATAAAAACCACACTTTCTCATGTATCATAGCAATGCTTGTAACCGGTATTTAAATCACAAAATAATGCTAAATAGCATACAATTACTCTTTTAATGTCCATGACATCAATGTTACTCCATTGCTATAGTTATTTGGTTATCACATAGCCAATAACTTGTAGGTTAGCTTACCAAAACACAGCATCATGCATAATCATATAACCATTTCTATGCTATTAACAATGTTACAAGTTGGTATTTAATATAAACAAGTATGTTTATTTACCATGTGCATCACACCAATTATCCATCCAAAATATAAATCGAACCAATATCTATGTGCCAAAAATTCCCTTTTAAATTTGCATGCTTAAAGAAAATCATATAACTAGTGTCCTTAACAACATAAATAGTAAAAATCATACATTAATTATGCATATGTTTAGGTAGACATATCCTCACAATAATAGTTTTATCAATCTAGTAGTTGAAAGCCAAAATGTGGGGCATTACACAAGTATCATATTTTATCATTTTTGCCTTGTATTAACTTCTTGTATGGTTCAACTACAACCAAATTTTAATAATAATCTAATTTTAAGGTCACGGCCAAGCCAGACACCAAATTGGTGTATGAGACCCCATTATTTATGGGACAAGGGACCCCCCTCCGCCCAACGATTTGATTGGTATACAAATCTTATTGGTTTCTACTAAAATAAAGCATACAAAAAATACATTTTATAAATAAATCAACATCAAGATGATATAAAAAGGCATAAAATACATGAACAATAATATCAAAATCAATATATATGTCAAATATACATCGCAGCAATCAATATACATGTCAATTAATGTTATGTATACCACCAAAGCTAGAGGCATTGGTACCCCCAATAGATAAGAATGCAACTACAATATGATATATTTTTTCAGCAAGATCTATATCGCCTGGTAAGACCATAGCGCCTATAGGATGAATTGTCGGTGCAACTGGTGGCATAGGTGGAGTAGTGGGTGGATTGGTGGATGGATTAGCATAAGTTGGTGCAACTGGTGGATGAGATGAAGCCATAGATGGATCAATGGATGGATCAATAGTTGGTGTAGTTGGTGGCATGGGTGGAGTAGTAGGGGGATCGATAGCTAGTGCAATCGGTGGAAAAGGTGGAGGAAGAGGGGGAGGACTAAGAGAAGGAGGTGGAGGAGTCGTGTCATCTAAAAATGAATAAACTTAAGAATATGGATGAGCATGTCTCATAGATTGTCACTGGCCTTATCCCTCACCCTTTAAAGTAGGATGGGGATGTTAACAATATGACACATTAATAACGCCATATTGTGGGGAAGGCTCACATATATTTATGTAAGATCAAGGTACTGCATAATCACTCAAGGTCATCAATGCACATAACTAAGTTGTCACATGTTGATGAAATCTACAATTTGGTCTCTATGACATTCCAGGTTTGTGCACCTAGGGTGGCTCATCAACCTCAAGCACTATCTCTACATTAGGTTGGGGAGGACCCTCACTAATATACAAGCCAATATCTATAAAATAATTAACAATAATAATTAGATAATTTAAACAAAATTGTATAATCAAATACATGTGCATTAAATAACACAATAAAATATACAACTAGAATAATCAAAAGATAATGATAATATCACCTCTCACGTCTAGTGGCTTGGCCTGGAAATGTTTATAAATCCTTACTAATCCATCCCTACATATGGATATTATACAAGATCAAGGACGTGATCACCCTCACTAAACTCACCAACCTACATAGGTACTTGGGTTGATCCTTCTTGGGTAACATTTTCTCCCACATGTGCATATGCACATCAATCATTGGCCTAAGAGGAAGGCAATCAAATATTAGTCGAGTAATAAAAAACATCTCAAAACATAAAGTGAATAGCTATGAATTAAAGGGCAAGGTATGTCTCCCCTCAAACACAATACAACAATGATCGAGAGTAATACAAAACTATCGTAAAATAATAACAGACTAGCTAATAAGTTTGGGCATGTGAATAAACAATTCTACATAGTACCTTATAGGGAAACTAATGTGCTACAGATCATAGGTATGATGTGTTAGTGTCGTGATGATAATGCATGCATACCTAACCTCCTTTTACTTGAAATAATGTTATCTCAATTGGCCACTATAAATTTGGAAATCACTAGGGTCAATTATGCCCACACTGACATCTATCTACACATATTATAGTTGAGTCTCTCCTAC
>JASDQU010737653.1:455154-474925 GCA_032191745.1 Picea mariana
TAGATGTCCCTCAAGCAAGCCAAGAAGGATAATAAATTATCACCAAAGTACTACGACCCTTATAAGGTGTTGCAAAAGATTGGTACTATGGCATACAAATTGGAGTTGCCTGCATCTTCACGAGTACACCCAGTTTTCCATGTTTCATGCTTAAAGAAGGTTATAGGCGACAAGATCCCAGTTCAAACTATATTGCTAGAACTTGACGAGGAAGGAAAAATCATATTGGAGCCTAAAGCCATCACTGACAGAAGAATTTGCCAGCTGGGGAATAGATCCATTTCAGAGTATCTCATTAAATGGAGGAAACTACTAGCTGAAGATTCCACTTGGGAAGATGAGTCTTTTATAAAGAAGCATCCAAAGTTACTCAAGTGTTGCGGACAACACTTGTCTCAAGGGGAGGGGCATGTTAAGCCCTAATATTGGCTCATTACTCCTTAATTGGGGCATATTACATTAGTAATATTATTTTATTTATGTCGGCTTTATTCCATTAGTTGTAATTATACCTCCTAGTCTCCTATATATACCAAGGAGACATTTTCATTTGGAATCATCTTGTACTTGAACATTTAAGTGGGGTAAAAGGAGGTTGCCCCCTCGAAGAGGCTTATTATCTGAAATTATCTCTTTTTCAAAGCGTTGAGTACTTTTTCTGAGGTTTTTCTATGTTATATTGATATTTGGTTCTTAACAACAATCATAGTCCACTTCATGCCCAGTCAACTCCCAGTGGCATCCTTGTAATCACCTAGTCAACATGAGTCAACATCCACATCATCGCCACATGTCCCTATATGATAGGATACCATATCTACCACATGTCACCACCTAATTTGTTGCCACGTGTCATGATTTTAATGCCGCCATGTGTCACCAATGCTTAGCTATTATGTGACTGCCATGTGTCACTTGGAGATATTCCCATGGAACTTAGGATAATAGAAATATTATTAAAATAATATGGAAAATAGGCAGTAGGGCGGTAATTAATGGTAAAAATTTGTGAAAAATTCCAAGTGCGGAGAATTGGTGGAAATACATTAGCGGACTTACAAAGTATATAATATGAACATCAAATATGAGTCATCCGAAATGACTAAGTGATGGAAGATTGTCCATGAGTCGGAACTCGACGTAACTCATGAAATTGACTAGGTGTTGGAAGATATTTGACTAAGTGTTGGAAGATATATAATGGATTAAGTAAAAATGGAAAGAAATACGGAATATATGGAATATATAAAGAAAAATATGGGAAATAAAAAGAATTAGGTGAAATTTGGAAAATGAGATAATGAAAATTGAAAGGAAAATAAAAAGAAATGGGAAAATAAAGAAAAAGGGAAAATGAATGTGAACATGGAAATAGCTAAGTATGGAAGGAGAATAAAGAAAAATGGATAAGTGTGGAAAATAGTAAGGGGAAAATGGAAGTTATGAGGCAATGGGAAAAAAGACTAAATATAGAATGAAAGGAGAATGAAGAGAGGTGAAGGGATAGGAAAGGAGAGGAGAACATGACACTTAGAAAAGTTCTTGTTATTTCTTCTTGTAATATTTTCGTTGAACTTCTGGACAAAATTATGCATATCTTGATCGTAGAGACTTGAATTATGATTCCATAAAATGCATGGTGAAGCTGAGACTGAATGCTACGCCATGAACTTATAAGAGTTAAAAAATTGTCTTCTTTCGATATCATTTTTTTTTATTAATCCAAGATCTAGAACATATAGGTGAGAAAATTTTGGTCAACACCTATGTACAAAGACGAGTCTACATAGAAACCAAAGTTTTCAAGCTCATCCCAAGCCCTTGTTGTTTATGGAGGGTAGGACCATTTATTACCTTCTTTAGGAACTTCTAGTGCTCTAGGTGCCCCATTAATTGTATGTTGTTGACCTTGTTAAACCTTGATGTCTTCCTGAGATATAACCTTTTGTAGTATTTGATTTCCTACCATTTGTCTTCCTTTCTGATCTTGAATATGGAACCATGTCAATTCCAACAAATAAGGTTGAATTGAGGGTTTTATGGGTTTCTTGGCTTTGGTATGGGTGTGGTATATATGCAGATATTTTCCTAATTTAGATAAGGATGATGTTTTAGAGGGGTGATGGGAGGTGAATTAATTATAGGGGACTTTCCCCTTGAATTGGGTAAAGTTTGATATGGGGAGGGATAGGGTGAAATCAAAGTCACCATACTTGGGAAATGGAAGGACGAGAGGCCAGTGATATGGGGAATGAGCAATTAGATTGGTGGGAGGCTCTCAATATTCAGATATGTGCCTATTCCATTCAAGGTCCCTTTTTTACTTTTTCGATACATGGGATAGCTCCTTAAAATTCCCAGTAGTGCTAATGGATTTTGTTGAGAATGGGAATAGGAAAGGTTGGTCTAGGATAAGTGGATATTTCCTAGTGTCCTTCAATTTCGAGGTTTCTACTCCAGAAGGAGAGGGGAAGAAGGGATTACTTATGATATGCTCCTCTTTCTCCTCATGGTCCCTAAGATACTTTTATTCCACTATCCTTTGGGGGAGTTGTGATAGAGGTGATTAATTTCCATATAGAAGGGGCATCTAAAAGGGACATTGATGAAATCAAGTCTTTGTTGGTGATTAATACCTCCATAGTTTATGCCAATGCCTTTCAGAATACTATCATTTAGATCCATTTCTACACATATTTTTGCAACTGCTAAACTATCCCTATCCAAGGTATGGTCATTGATTTTGATGAAGTTACCCATATTATCTCTTATTTTCTTAAGGATATTAGGAGTCCATAACTCTAGGGGTAAGTTGGGAATATTTTTCCATATGGGAATATTGGTGATCCTCTAGTGGATTGGGTCAAATATAGGAACTTGGTCTCAGATGTATAATCATGAAGCATTATTTAAATGAGGCCCCCCCACACTAATTTGGTCACTATCACATTGAAGTTTGATGAGGAAAGTGGCAAAGCCCCTAGAGATGAAATGTATTTTAGTTGCATACCCTATAGCCTTAGCCCATTTAATAATATCCCATCCTTTCATAGCTTTCTCAAAAAACTATTCCACCACTAAATTTCCCAGATGAAGGTTCTATTAGAGTACCCGAAGATGGTTTCCTTAACCTCCTCATCGTGGATGTCAATATGAATATCCTATTGTATCTTGTTGATGCACTATGTGTGATTCTTCTTCCATTTATTGGAGGGAATGACTGTAGTTTTTTATTGGGAAGTAAAAGGGTTGGTTCTAGAGGGAGCCTCCCAATCTGAGAGAATTTGAATAAGATCTATAGGAAGAAATTTGAGGAGCATTTGAGCAAGAGGATAGTATGTAGGCAGGTAGGAAAGCATACATGTGTTTGGGTTGGCTATTGAGAGAGGAATATTAGGGAGGGGGAAGTCCAATGGGAGGAAAAAGAATGATGAATCTTAAGACTTATGTGCAATTGGGAAGTTAGATCTGTGAGGGGGAATGATAGTGCAACCATGATTATAGAAAGAGGAATCTAACTAGGGATGATTTGGGGGAAAGGGTAGAGGGTTCGCAAGGTGGGGTGGGATGGGAGAGGAGGGAGGGATGGGATGGGTTCTAGGAGGGACACCATCATTGGGTTAGATAAGGTTAGAGAGTCATAGGTCTAAGGTTGGAGAGCTCCATTCACTCATGTAAACGATGATTTCAAGGCCCAACCCGAGAAACACCAACAATTATGTCTAGAAATACAATTAATTTGTACTTAATTGAGTATATTGTACTTCTTATCTTTTTGAAAGTTTGATTTACATTTTTATATAGACTTAGAAATGTGTTTTTCCCTAATTGTAATTTATGCATAATGTAGAGTAATGTCTTCATAAATTTATAATAATTTCATTTTAACATATACTCTTCAACTTTAATATTAGTAATTATATCTTTTGCCTTTTTATATTAAGAGTAATAAAATTTAAATGTGCACTCGTATTTAATGAACAAACCTAATATAATTATATCTTCAAAATTATATTTAAAATATTTAATTTACATAATTTAAATTTCTAACTAATTTTTAATTATGATTTTATAAGTTTATCCATATATATGATAATATATATGATAATAAATATAATATAAATTTCTAAATAATTTTTAATTATCATTTTATAAGTTTATCCATATATATGATAATAAATATAACATAGTATTATGAAATTTAAATTTCCAATCATCAACTTCGTTTTTTTTTTCCAACTAAAAAATGCTCGTTATATAATTATATAATTGTTTAGATATGTTGAAATTGTCCAAAATATTCTAGAAAATATTGATCTTCCCAAAATTAACAGATTAAGAGGATGTCGAGCTATACTCAGACTCACAAAAACATGTAATAATCTCCCCTATTGTAAAGAAAACATCCTAACAATAGTATACAAAGAGATGTCCACTGTCGAATTTACAAAACTTATTGTCCCCATTAGAAAATACTTTATAAATATTTATATATTTATAGCGATAGTAGGCCCTTCATGTCCATCTTCCCAATGAATATAGAGAATTTTTCCTTTTGGTTCCTTGAGCACCTTCTTGGATAATTTATCAGCCTCCATATTGTATTCTCGAAAGATATGGCTAAAGCTGAGATTGCTGAAAAAATTGTTGAGCTCTCTAAAATGGGCCTTCTAGTAGTTTAAATCAATTACCTAAAGTTTCCCTCTGTTGTTGTACCGGTCAATAATTATTTTTGAGTCTCCCAAAACCTATAAATTGTAGATATGCAGTCTTGTGGCCAGTAGGAGAGTTGCCTAGGCTCCTAGAAATTATGCCCTTGTGTTCGTACCGGGACAACATTTGAAAGTCCATTTGATGGAAGTGTTATCACTTATATTAATCACTCCCCCTACCCCACTGAGTATACCATTTGATAGTGCAACTCCATCAAACCATCCCACGTATGCCCATGTCAATAAACTAGTCTGATTGGTTTGAGAAGAAGTTAGTTGCAAAGTCACTGAAGGTTTAATAAAAGAGCCACAAAACTTATAAACAACCGAGTCAGGAGTTGGGCTCCCATTTTCAAATATGGCTCTATTACGTTCCAGCCAAATGTTCCAACATACTAGGGTTGGAAAAGTAGAAAGATCAGAAGACTGAGATATCCAAGTATGATAACAAGTATTAAGACTCAATCCCTCCCAAACATAAGTTAAATTTAGGCCTCCTAAGATCTGCGTCCAAACTAGTTTTTTAAAATCACAATTGATCAATAAGTGACTAGCAGATTCTGGACCTCTTTTACATAAAATAAAGTAGCTAGGCCCTTCCCAACCTTTAGAAAGAAGCACATCCCATGTGAGGATCTTGTTTTCCAACGCAAGCCACAAGAAGAGTTTAATTTTTAAAGAAATATTCCAAGACCATAGAGATTTTCTCCACCCGCAAATTTGATGCATCCATTTTATCCTTGCAAGAGCTCTGAAGACATTCTTAATAGTTAGATAACCAGACTGATCACCTCCAGTCCAGTAAAGCTCATCATCTCAATCCTGTAAGAATATTCTTGATCCTGATAAGGCCCTGCAATACCCGTCCCATTCTAAATCCAAGTCCCCTGGGAGGGAAAGTTCTCCACTATCTTTCCAGTGAGTGCCAATAGAGCCAGTCCGAGACCCTCCACTAGCCTGAAAAAGGTAAGTAATGTTCCTATGAAACAATTCAGCAATGATCACGGGAGAAAGAAGAGAAGAGGGCCCCAACTCTAGTATCAAATATTTCCCAATAATGATCAATTGTCCTAAACCCGGGCTCCATCTTAGCCACTGTGTTAAGATCGATAAGGATTTTAGAAGGTTTTTCTAGGTCAGTGATGTTGCTGACACCCTAGAGGAGGTTGAATGAAACCAGATGGCCACTGAAGCATGGGGAAGGTATTTATCTGTGATTATGGAATGCTAGATTCCTTTCTTCAACAATACTCGCCACAGAGTATTTGTCGGCAATGCACTATTGAAAAAAAAAATATCCCTCAATCCCTAGCCTCCAAATAACTTTGGTTTATCTATGTCTTCTCACCTATAGAGGTGAATACGATTTTTTCCACTACAACCCGACCAAAGGAAATTAAATATAAGCTGTCTGATCCTACTTAACATTGAATTCGAAATCGCTGCCAGAGTCATCCAATAGACCAGTTGGCTTTCCTGAACAACTTTAATGAGTATATAGTGTCAAACAAGTGAAATCCACCTGTTACACCAATGATCTATCCTTTTTTTTTTAACTTTGATATAAGCCACATCCAATCCTCTATTTTGTAATTATCAGATTTCAAATAAAATCCTAGGTATCGGAATCCTGCCTTTAGGTCCACTAATTTGTATGGGAAAAAATACATGAAATTCTTTAAGAGGTCACCTTGAATACCAAAATAATGAACAGTTGATTTGGACAAATTTCTCTCCAAACCAGACACTCGAAAGAAAACTTTTAAAAGTTCATCAATCACCTTCCATTCCTCTAAAGAAACCTTGATCATTGGAAGGACATCATCTACAAAAAATAGATGAAGGATCCTTACAATTATAGAAACCTTTATGCCAGATAATTTCCATTCTGCCTGCCCTTTTTTAACAATAAACTGAGACCCTCCATCCCCAAGATGAATAAAAAAGGAGATAAAGGGAACCCTTGTCTAAGCCCTATACCTCTATGAAAAAAGGAAGTTGTCTCTCCATTTATTAGGACTGCATAAGTTGCACTGGTCACACAGATCATTATCCAATTGGTGGTCTTTAGTCCAAAACCTGATTGGATTAATATCATTCTAAGAAAATCCCAATTGATGCAATCATAAGTCTTTTTTAAGTCCAGTGTCAAAACTAGAGCCTATAAATTTTTCCTCTTAATGTTGTGTAAGTATTCCTAGGCAGTCCCAATAGCATCTAGAATCTGTCTGCCTTTTAAAAATCCCAATTGCTCTTTTGAAAGGGCTCAAGGGAGAATTGGTTTGATTATGTTTGCAAATATCTTAGCTATAATTTTATAGCATAGATTACATAGGTAAATAGGTCTAATGTCCCCAAAGGTCGTAGGCTTGTTGACTTTTGGGATGAGAACCAAGAAATTCGAGTTTAAAGATTTAGTCACCACTCCCCTGCTCTTGGAGACCTCTACCACATCCAACAAATCATTTGCTACCAACTCAAAAAAGTGGATAAAAAACTCCACAGTCTAGCCATTAGTTTCTGGGCTTCTGTTCTTTGCAAAATCTTTAAGGACATCCCATAATTCCTCCGTTGTACATGGACTTTCAAGGAGAAGTAAATCTTGTTCAGATACACAACGAGGGAAAATACTAACCAAGGAGACCCGATCTGCAATGTGAGTCTCAGAGTTTGAAAAATTCCCTTTAAAATATCTGAGAGCCTCAGCTAAGATCTCCTCATTTTTAGAATGGACCTAACCACTCTTGTCCTAAACTTCCCAGATGTGTTTTCTGTTTATTCTGAAAATTGCAAAGTGATGAAAAAATTTCGAATTCTGGTCACCACTCTTAATCCAAGTTGTGTGGCTTCACTTCCTCCAAATCTCTTCCTCTTCCAATAAAAGAAAGCTTCGCTCTTTTTCTAAGGAATTGATTTTTTCATCGACATCTCTCCTCCTTGATCTCCTGGATTTCTCTTGGTAACACACCATTAGATCCTCCTCCAGCTTATCAAGTTTTATAAATTTTTGAGCTCTTTGTTGTCAGGACTATAACTTGACTCTCTTCTTTATCAATTTTATTTTTTCTACCAACCTCCTCTGAACCTTTGTCTCTAATAAAAATGAATGATCCTTCCAAGTCTCATGTACAATACAGGAAAATTCAAATTCATGTAGCCACGTCGAATTTAGTTTGAATGGGTAAGATGATGAATGAAATCTAGATCTAGTTGTAAAATGATTGGTGCATGATCTGATAGAAATGGAAAAACAACCCAAGATCAATGTCTACCAGAAGCATTCAAAAACTCAGTCGAAACTAGGACCCTATCCAGTCTTTTAGAAATGTTAGCCGACCCCGATCTACCATTTCTCTAGGTCCGGGATAACACATCTAGGAGTATATCCACCAGGCCCACATCCATAAAAATATCCTTGAAGAAATATGCCAGTGGATCCGGTTGAGATGACTCACCCCATATTTCCCCAACACACATAGTAATATTGAAGTCCCTAGTGACTATCGTATTTTTGTGTGCTAGTAAGCCACTAGAAACCACTTTATCCCAAAAATCTCTTCAGTTATTACAAGGTCCATAAATATTTAGAAAATAAATCAACTTCTTTTTCTCTAGGAGTGTACCTGTCAAATAAATACCACCACAGCTTAAGTGAGAAGTTAGGTCAAATTTGAATGGATCCCAAGCTACCAGTAGGCCTCCAGAATTGCCTATAGACCTCACAACACAAAAAAAACCAGTTAGGATGAAGCAAATACATAAAAAGATCTAGCCTTTTGTGCATCCACCAATGTCTATTGCAAGAAAATAATATCAGGTGGAGTTCTAGAGAGCACTCTACGCAAGGAGGCATATTTCAGGGGTCCCCCTACCCCTCTAATGTTTAAGGAGAGAAAAATCATGATTTTTCCATGGCTAGGGATTTCATGCCTCTAAGCGCCCCAATGTCCGAAGTAGTCACGAAAATTAAATCCGGTGTCACAGGAACAGTAATGGATTTTTTCCTATCACTCCTTGTTTTGATAGGGGAAATTTCTAAGCCTAAACCTCTTTACCAAGAAAAATCCTTAAGTGAGCCCTCCCAAGACCGCTTCAACAGACCAACAATGTTACTAGTACCCTCATTACTAACAACAAAACACCCTTGGAAGGTAGGAATAGGTACATGTGTCAGGATCTCTTTATAGGTAGGAACCAAAGTATCCAGTTGAGCTTGTAAGGAGTTTTCCCTGAGCTTGGGTTCTCTAAAACCTGAGAGATAAGGAGAGTCCTTTTTTGACTCTGTAGTGGGGTCTAGGACCCATATTAAAGCCATTGTACTTGAAATAGGAAGGTCAGAGTCATAACTACTAGTCCTCCCCAACTCAAGAGAAGGATCTATATCTCCGCTGGGAGTTGTGGTTTCAACAGGAGGCATAGAAATACTATGGTTTCCCATAGGCTCTAGCCCAGTCTTCACAAAATGTTAAGGTAAATCGGGAAGAACACCCCCCCTACCAACCATTAAATGCTCCAAAAATGAAACTGTATAAGAAGCATGTCTCCTACCCTCATCCATCCCAAAAGACGAATCAAGTAAATCCTTTTCCCAGGAAGTCAAAGAATAAAATAATTTGGGACATATGCTCTTCAACTTATTTGTGAAAGAGGCCTCAGGCACAAAAGGACAGGGAGTCATTGTTTTTGAAGTAAAAAGTCTGCTAGTTGTCAATTCGACCTCTGAAAATTCCTCCCAAGTCGGTCCTCAAAGAAATAAATCTTCAGAATCAGCCTCCTCCATGAAACCCCTACAATTCCTGCGTAGGTGGCTCTTCCTATGACAGAGGGAGTATATGAAAGGCACTCCTAGATAATAGAGCCTCTGAAGTAGCAAGTGTCCCCTCCACTCAATATCTAGGGATTCCAGTAGGCCAGCGTGAATATCAATATCAACTAAAACCTTACACAAGCGCTTGTCTGGAGCTTTCAACAGAAGTTCATCTACTTTATTAAATCTTCCCAACTCATTACCTAGAGCTTCTAGAGATTTTAGGTTCCAAAGTTGTAGAGGCAAACCCGATAGCAAAACCCACAGATGATGGCACTAAATATAGTCTTTTGATGGGTCAAAACCTACCCTCCAATGTTTAAGCATCAGACTGCACCCATCAACCACTCAAATCTTGTCCAAAATAATGAGAGTATCTTTCAGCTTGTTAAACCGAAATCCGAGTCAACCACTCGTCAAATACAGGATTTCTGGAGTATACTCCAGTACTGGAGACCAGGTTTCCTCAACCCAAACTTGTAAAGGAATGTTACAGAGTAAAATATAGGACATGCACCCCACCAAAAAATTAAGTGCCAGATTGCAAGTGTCCTTGAGGCCAATATCTGACCCAATAACCAATATACGTCGACACCTGTTGGATTTCCACGGTTTAGGGCGTTTTCTTAGTCTACCCTGCACTCTCGGTCCAAAAAATCCTTTAGTTATAACACTAGAGGTCTACCTATTAAACCACAGGCCAACATCAACTATCTCAGAGCATACCTGAAGAGAGAAAGGCTCAACAGCCGATTGAGATTTCTTGTCCCAAAGCGAAAAATATTAAGAAGCAAGGATGTCATGATATTAACAAATTGAATGAAAAAAAATCTAAATCTAAATAAAGTTGATTTCTCATGGAATTTTTTCTACGTAAAAATATCCTTAGTTGTAAATTTAATTGAAAATGGATAATATTAAATTGAATACCATCTCTCTTAATAGCCTAAGTCTACTTAGGAGGACATTATAAAAACCATGGATGGATATTTTTCAAGATACTCTAAAGTTTCTCATAAATACGTTTAAATAGAAAGTGTATATTCTAACCTTGTATAATATCTATTGCAAACAAATATTCATAAAATAACAAAAAAGATAGAATGGTAAATACAAACATTACACAAAGATTTTTCCCCTAGAAACCCAAACCGGTAAAACCAACATATTCTATATTCATTCATTGTGATACATTAGTTACCTTACAATATACATATAGGAGCCAACGACATCCAAAAACACAACCCAATGACCTGGATTAGTCCAAAACCCTAATTCCTTAACTGGAAATAGAAAACCATCAGCAAAAACCATGTGCCAAAAAACCACCTAAATATGTGACATGTTTCCCAAGGTAGGTGACACATTTCTCAAGGAAGAATTTTTTTTTCGGGGGCGCTGCCCCCCTTCACCCCCCTCTAACCCCCCTGTGCGCCTGACATAGATGCTTAGACAGTACTACTATTGCAAAGAATATAACACATACCCAACATTCTCCCACTTGTTGTTTTCTTTGCATACAGGGGGTTACAGGGTTACATAGTCACCAATCCAGGGAAACAATGCCCATGGATCCTCTACACCAAGAGAAATTCTCACTGCTCAGTGCTCACAAATTTTCTTAATGAGTCTGCAACATTCTTCAACGTGTCCATCTTCATCAGTGATACTTTCTTTTCTTCAATCATGTCTCTCACAAAGTGATATTGAACATCAATATGCTTTGTCTTTGAATGATAAGCTGGGTTCTTCACCAGAAAAATTGCATTTTGTTTGTCACACTCTATCCTTACAACTTGTTGTACCAACCCAATACCTGAACACAATCTTTGTAACCATACTTCTTCCTTACTTGCATGAGTGGCTGCCATGTATTTATCTTCTGTAGTTGAAAGTGCCACTACAACCTGTCTTTTGCCCATCCATCTTATTTCTCCTCCAGACAGGTTAAACACATACCCGCTTGTAGATCTCCTACGATCCAGATCTCCAGCCTAGTCTGCATGCACAAAGACATGTATATCCACCACTCTGTCCAATCCCGATCTTACTTCGTAGCACAATCCATAGCTAGCAGTGCCACACAAATACTTGAAAACCCTTTTTACTGTTGTCCAATGCTCCTTCCCTGGTTGTGACATATACCTGCTCAAAATTCCCACTACATGTGCAATGTTTGGTCTAGTACATACCATTTCATACATCAAACTTCCAACTGCACTTGCATATGGAACATGAGACATGTCCTCCTCTTCTTCATGTGTCTTGGGAAACTAATCCACAGATAACTTTACACCAATAGGAATAGGAACCTTGACTAGTTTACATTCCTAGATATTAAACCTCTACAATATTGTCTCGACATATTTTCTCTAATTTAACCAGAGTTTCCTCCTTTTCTGATCTCTTTTAATTTCCATGCCCAAAATGAAATTTTAAGCACCGATATCCTTCATGTCAAATTTAGAGGAAAACTGAGTTTTCACATCCTGGATAATCTCCTTGTTGTTTCCTTAGCAACATGCCATCCACATACAATACAAAATAAATCAAATGATCACCAATTAATTTAAAATACACACAGTGATCCTCTTTGCTTCTTTTGAAGCCAAGTCCCAACATATAAGTATCAAATTTTTGATACCACATCCTTGGTGATTGTTTTAAACCATATAGGGACTTTTTCAGCTTGCATACCAACTCCTTCTTTTCCTTCATAACATAACCTTCTGGTTGCTTCATATAGATTTCTTCTTCCAGATCCCCATGTAAGAATGTTGTCTTCATATCCATCTATTCTAATTTAAAATCAAATGCAACAACAATAGATAACAAAAATCTTATAGAGGTTAACTTGGCAACAAGAGAAAAAATCTCACCAAAATCAATTCCCTCAACCTTGGAATAATCCTTTGCTACTAACCGAGCTTTGTATTTCTCCACTTTTCCTTCTGCATTCAACTTATTTTTAAATACCCATTTGCTGCCAATGGGATTTCTTCTAGTCGACAACTCCACTAGATCCCAAGCCTCATTCTTATCCAAAGATGCCATTTCTTCATCCATGGCCCTTTTTCAGAGATTTCCATCCTCTGAATCCACTGCCTCCCTGACAGTTCTAGGATCATCATCAATAATAGACAAAGCAAAATTTGAACATAAATCAGATGGAGTATACCTTTCCGGTAGCCTTCTTTCTCGAACCGATCTCCTCAATACTGGAGTATGAGGATCTTCTTCTTTTGATTCCTGTTCTTCTATGGATTCTAATTCATCATCCTTTAAATCAAACTCTATTTTCTCTGGTTCTTCCTTACTTGGTAGGACTTCCTGTTTAACAACATCCTTCATTTATCTAAATACCACATGTCGGATATACACTACCTTCTTAGTTTCTGGGTTCCAAAGCTTATAATCTTTGAGACCATCTTTATATCCAATAAAGATACACTTTTAAGCCTTCTTATCTAACTTACTCTTGTTTTCCTTTGGAACATGAACATATGCATCGAGGACAAATACCTTGAGATGTGTGAGAGAAGGTTCCTTACCAATTCATACCTCTTGTGGAGTATTGTCATCCAACACTGATGAGGGTGATCTGTTGACCAAGTAACATGTAGTACCCATTGCATCTGCCCAGAATTATTTCCCTAACCCGATACCATTGAGCATGCACCGTGATTCTGATGAGGTGTATATGGAGTAGTATTTTGCCTTGCTATATGTTGAGCCTCTAAATTGGCATCCCCACTACCCTATTATACTCCTCATATATACCTTTTTGGCTTACCTAAGCTTAGATAAATGACAAAGAACACTACCATTAGCCATTGATGAGGTCATAAGGTAAAGTATAATTAATTCATGCATTTTTGTGGTTTATTGAGCTAGGAGATGAAATGTTTCATGTACTAATGTTTTAATTTGCCATGTGTAACCTTTGACCTCTAGATGAGACCAACCTTTCTGTGCCAGCTCAACCATCTGGTACTTATGTGCCAGATTGCCACTATCTGAATCCAGTACCAAGTGCACCTTCCATTTAGATCCGGTGCTAAATCTCACCTGTCACGATCTAGTACCAATGGCTGCAGACTGTCGTGATCTGGTACCAACCACTTGTGCATTGTTCGGATCTGGTACCATTTACCGAATCTCATCTGTCACGATCTGGTACCAATACAGGAAGCATAATATACCAAGTTTAGCTCCAGATCATGCCCAAGATAATTGTTAGATGTTTGTTGAATCATCAACACTTTAGCAAGGTTATGTTAAGCTAGTTTGTTTATTTGCTTCATCCTCATACACTTCGTGTCATGAGGATGAAGCTTAAAAATATGTAACCGAATGTATAAATTTGACAATTGACTGATTCACTAAAGATCTCACCTCCTTGTGTTTCATGACTAAGATTGTTTAAATAGTCATGGAAAGGATGGTGGAGGTAGTAGAGGGTTAACATAACATAGTATGTGAAGCAATGTTACATATTGTAGAACAAGTTTTGAGTTGAATCTTAATATAAAGATGTCAATTATTTCTAGGTCTTGATCATTTATGAATGAATGTGAGTTGAGTTGTTAGCATAGTTTGATTTTATGTTTTGAAATTTGAGTAAGAGGAATGCGTGGATTGAAAGAAAGATTACTGTAGACTCCAGTCGCTGACCTGTTGAAGCGGCAAGGGCCCACCTCCCAACAAAGGTCATCATCCTTATAGATTAGTGTTAGTAGTTGATTTCAATAGTATAAATGTTAGACTAGCTGAAGCTTTGATCTTTTCAGATGATAACAATATAGTTCAGTTTAGGTTTCGATTGCTTAGAGATATTTTGCATATGCTCTATTTCTATTTTTATGAATTTGATTTTGTTTCATGGACATAAATGTTGGCAGCAGTAGTCAGACATATTTGAAGGAGAACTAGTGAAGTTCACAACAACACATTGTGAACCACAACATACTCAGTATATTGACTGTTGAACTACCCATGCTATGTCTTGATGATTGATGTGTGATTTCCCTTTCAGAAGTGTGATTGCATAGTTAGTTTTCTGGGTCAGATAGCAGAGTTTATTTGTGAAAGAACTCCATCTCATATTTTCATGAGCCATAATGGAGTAGATAGTCTCTCTATGAAAGACAACGAAAGTGTGTTTGATTTTCTAGTTTGTTCTATTTCCAGCATGCATAATCTAGAATAGTTCTATACTCATGACATTAGAATTACCTTTCTTACTAGTGTCTTGTAACTTTGTTGATTACGAATCCCAGATTGATAATTAATGAGTGCATTATATTACACATATAAGTAGCACAACACTTTGATGCCATTGTCGGGGAGTTGCAAACGGTAGGAAGTGATTTTTAGCTTAGATTATTTGCATAGTTTTTGAATGATGTTAAAGGCTGCTTGAGGGAGGAGGATAAAATGTCTAAGACGTGAGTGAAGAGCCACATGGCCACTAGAGTGGGGTTCTCCGAAGCCAGGTTGCCTTCTTACCTTCTAGATAGAATTAGGATTTCAATTCAGCTAAGAATCAAAATTTCCATTTTATGCATAGATATAGAGATAATAAGGGTAGATTTGTAAGCTCTAAAGATTAAAAAAAAAACCCCCACTAATCCAACTGACACTGGTGCAGGAAAAATTCCACCAGGAGAAAGTTCAAGGGGATCCAGCAAGGCTCTAGAAGAAGAATCTAAAACGGAAGAATCAACATTGGGGCGGGCAGAACGTGAATCTGCTGAACATTCAGGAGACACACAAAATCTAGTTTCTGAACCATCTATCAATGGAATGGCAAAAGAAGAAGGAAATGCAGCCACTGAGACTGAGACCTTTGGGTTTCCAATCTTGGATATTTCTAGAAACATCAGCATGAAGAATATCCCACTATCATTGTTATCCACTTTCAGAGGTATGTCAACTGAAGATCCAGATTTATTTTTATTCGAGTTTGACATATTATGTAGAAGCTATAACTACTCAGACGATGCCCAAAAAATTAAGCTCTTTCCTTCTACAATGAAAGATTCATCCTTAAGATGGTTCATGAGCTTAGGAGAAAATACAATCCTCTCTTGGGATTAGATGAAAGACACATTTTTACGGAAATACCAAGACTATTGTAAGGATAATGCTAAAAATGACATTTTTAAAATGCAGCAAACATAAGATGAAAGCCCTAAAGATTAATTAGAAAGGTTCTTATACAACTACCAGAAATCAAAATTATTCACCACAGACCTAGCTGTAGTAAGAACCGTATTTTTGAAGGGTATTAGAGATGACTGCATAGAAGTTTTAAATTTGTTAAGTTCAGGAGATGTGCACCAAAAGCCTTTTGCAGAGATTGCAGATTACTGTAGAAGATACTCAAGAGGACAAGCTAAAACTGGCAAAGCACCAAGAGATTCTTTTAGCAGAAATACAAGACAAAGCTCAGGAACTGTCACGAGAATTGAGTTAGGAAACTTATTAGAGAACTTTAAAACAAACATCTTGAGCACAATCAATAACTAGTTAGATACCCTAAAAATGAAAAAGAAACAAGAAGAAGAGTATGTTTTAGCAATCTTCTGTCATAGATGCTGAAAGAAGCATGGTGAGAAATAATGTCCATTAATTGTCATAGAAATTTGTGGCCTATGTACACTAGATCACCCCACATCTGAGGCCCAACTTTGCTTGAACTACAAGCCATGTATAGGGGAGGAGGAGTCTCACAAGAACAATCATACCCTTCCAGAAGACCTTGGAGAGCACAAAACCCCAATGCATTTTATGACCCTAATTCATAATATCAACAACAACAATGGGGTCTTTCCCCAATGAAATATCCACAATGGACACCTCAATAAGCTCAAACTCAACCTTGGAAACAAGGTTGGAGGGGGCCTGTGTATGGGAATCCCTCTTACCCTACATATCCACAGTATCCTGCAAAAATTTCCCAATTACTACTTGTATTTAACCCACCATAGATGCAAGCTTTACTCCCACCTCCTATACAACAACAATTTACAACCCCCTTGAACCCTAACCAACAGTAGCAAGTACCTGCAAATGCCAATCAACAACCACAAAACCAAGCTGCCCACAACCCTCCGAGACCAACAACAATCCTTGCATAGCCAATCCCTAACCCCAATAATCGACCCACCCACCCTGTGCAAAACACAGAAGTTCAAACCTTTCCCACCTATGAAATTCAACTACGATCAGGGAAAACTGTAAATCAATCAAATCCTGGAGTAATAATTCAGGAAGAAAATAATAATCATTCTGATGAAGAAAAAACTCAAACCACCCCTGTAGAAGGAGAGACTTCCCCTCCTATTCCAATCACTTCTCAGTCTGTATGAGTACCTCAATAAGTTAATCTTCCACCCTACCCTGAAAGACTATTAGTGAAGAAACCTGACCCACCCTTGCACAAAGATATAAAGGATGAATTACGAAATGTATGTATAACAATACCTCTACTGCAAGCCATTAAGGATATCCCCATATATGCCAAAATCATAAGGGATATTTTCCTTAAGAAACCAGGAAGGAAAAAGAAGGAACCTCCCCTTGTTCAGGTGGTGGGACAATTATCTGAATTTATTTTTGAAATGTCATACAAATATAATGACCTTGGGAACCCAGTAGTCACTGTTGAAATCAATGGTATTTCTTTACCAAACACACTCATTGATTTGGGTGCATCAATTAATGTAATGCCTTTTGACACTATGCAAAATCTCCAAATCAACCAGTTACGACCAACCCAAACCATGATAGAGTTGGCAGATAAGTCAGTCACTAGCCCTGCAGGAAGTTTAGATGATGTCACAGTCACTCTAGCTTCTTGGGAATATCTAGTAGACTTTCTAGTCATCTACTCTAAATCATCCTCCAAACCAGGACACCCTGTGTTTCTTGGACATCCTTGGCTGGCCACAACAGATGCCTTTATCAGTTGTCGGTCTGGTGAGATGACTATATCCAATGGCACACATAGCCAAAAGCTTGTCCTCTTTCCTCCTGCCCAACCAGCAAAGGAGATACCCGTCTGGTTAGAAAACCCTTATGGAGAAGAAAATTGCATCAGACCCTTGTTGACACTTGAACATGTAAAAGGAATGCAAGAACAATCAGATGAACAAGTCTTAAGTTTATTTTTGGCTGACACAAATTGTATTGAATATCCAAGGTCTTTTGCAGAGTTGTCACACATTTTCAGTTCCGAATTTCAACAAACTTGGCACCCTGATATCACTCAATTATACACTTTATCACCAGCTCCCTCAGAGAAGGAAGAAAGTACTGAACTTGTTGAGATTAACCCAGGAAAACCCTTATATATCAACTCTAGTTTGGAACCGGAAAAAAAGACACAAGTAATTGAAATGCTCCAAAGACAATTTGATGCCTTTGCATGGGATTATGCAGACATGACAGGCATTCACCCTGACACATGCACACATCATATCTACAATAATGACCAAATCAGACTAGTTAGACAGCCTCAGTGAAGGATGAATCCAACCCTTAAAGATATTGTAAAAGAGGAATTGAAAAAACTCCTTCAAGCCAATATCATATACCCCATTTCAGATAGTCAATGGGTGTCTCCACTTGTCATAGTTCCCAAGAAAAATGGTAAGTGGAGAATACATGTATACTTCAAGGAGTTAAACAAAGCCACCCATAGGGATTATTTTCCCTTTCCATTTATTGATCAGGTGTTGGATACCTTGTCCAGAAAGAAGTATTTTCCATTCCTAGATGGGTTTAGTGGTTATAACCAAATACAAATAGCACCTAAAGACCAGGAGAAGACCACTTTCACCTGCCCACGGGGAACCTATGCTTATAGGGTTCTTCCTTTTGGACTTTGCAATGCCCCAACCACTTTTCAAAGAGATGTCCTAGCCATTTTCTCTGACTTGACCAATGATTGCGTGGAAGTCTACATGGATGACTTTACAGTCCATGGAAAAGACTTCCAAGAATCTTTGACTAGTCTAGAAAAAGTCTTGATTAGGTGTAAGGAAACTAATCTTTCCCTAAGTAATGAAAAGTCAAAAATGTTGCTCACTGAAGGTATTGTTTTGGGACATCACATCTCTGGTTATGGAATGAGAGTTGATCTGACAAAGATTCATATTATCACACAAATCAGAATACCTTCCTCACAAAAGGAAGTTCACAACTTTCTAGGGCATGCTGGCTACTATAGAAGATTCATTCCAAATTTTACAAGCCTAGCTACCCCTTTATTCAAGTTATTATCTAAAGAAGCTGAATTCAAGTGGGATGATGAATGCCAAATATCTTTTGAGATTCTAAAATAGAAATTGTCAACTACCCCTATATTAAGAGGACCAAATTGGTCCCTTCCTTTTCATATCTATACTGATGCCTCAGACATAGCTCTTGGGGCAGTTCTTGGAAAAAGGGAAAATCAAATGCCTTATGCTATTTACTTTGTTAGTAAAAGTATGTCTCCAGCTGAAGTTAATTATACGATCACAGAAAAAGAATTGCTATTTGTGGTCCATGCTATCAATAAATTTAGACACTATATTACAGGATATCAAGTTTTTGTACACACCAATCATTCAACCATCAAATTCTTAATGAAAAAACCTGTAACAAATCCTAGAGTTACAAGATGGCTGTTATTATTACAAGAGTTCAATATCAACATTATTGATAGACCTGGTAAGGATAATCTTGTGGCTGATTTCTTATCTAGAATGATTCATTTTGGAGATAACACACCAGTAGAAGATAACTTTCCTGATGAAAATTTGTTTGCTATTTCTACATTCACTCCTTGGTATACAGATGTAGCTAACTATCTTGTGACAGGGAAGATGCCTCATAAATTGTCTCCTAGAGAAAAACAAAAAGTAATTCAGCTAAGTGCAAACTACATGTGGCACGATGATTGCCTCTACAAAACAAGACTAGATTTGGTAATCAGGAGATGTGTAAGGGAAGATGAAATTCATGATATTTTGCGAGCCTGCCATGATGGTCCTTGTGGAGGACACTTCGCAGACAAGAGGACCGCTTATAAAGTTCTGCAATCTGGTTATTATTGGCCTCATATTTTCAAAGATTCTAAAACCTATGTATCCAATTGTGATGAATGCCAACGAATGGGTAAGCTTACTGCACGAGACCAAATGCCACTTCAAGCACAAGTAGTCATTGAGCCTTTCGAGAAATGGGCATTAGATTTTGTAGG
>JASDQU010737653.1:474945-493641 GCA_032191745.1 Picea mariana
GTAGGGGATTGGGTGTTTTTAAGACTACAACCATACAAACAGATGTCCCTCAAGCAAGCCAAGAAGGATAATAAATTATCACCAAAGTACTATGGTCGTTATAAGGTGTTGCAAAAGATTGGTACTATGGCATACAAATTGGAGTTGCCTGCATCTTCATGAGTACACCCAGTTTTCCATGTTTCATGCTTAAAGAAGGTTATAGGAGAAAAGATCCCAGTTCAAAACTATATTGCCAGAACTTGACGAGGAAGGAAAAATCATATTGGAGCCTAAAGCCATCACTGACACAAGAATTCGCCAGCTGAGGAATAGATCCATTTCAGAGTGTCTCATTAAATGGAGGAAACTACCGGCTGAAGATTCCACTTGGGAAGATGAGTCTTTTATACAGAAGAATCCAGAGTTACTCAAGCATTGCGAACAACGCTTGTCTCAAGGGGAGGGGTATGTTAAGCCCTAATATTGGCTCATTACCCTTTAATTGGGGCATATTACATTAGTAATGTTATTTTATTTATGTCGGCTTTATTCCATTAGTTGTAATTATACCTCCTAGTCTCCTATATATACCAAGGAGACATTTTCATTTGGAATCATCTTGTACTTGAACATTTAAGTGGGGTAAAAGGAGGTTGCCCCCTCGAAGAGGCTTATTATCTGAAATTATCTCTTTTTCAAGGTGTTGAGTACTTTTTCTGAGGTTTTTCTATGCTATATTGATATTTGGTTCTTAACACAATGCTTTCAAAATTTAAAGTGATGTACCCTCCTTGGAATCCAAACCAGTTGAGTGTGTTGCATTGGATGTTGAGTCGTCTTCCACCTTGCCTCTTTAAATGATGATGGTGACGATCATGCATCATATCTATCTCATTATATACATTCTTATTCAAAATGTTTTCTAGTTAGAAGAACCAATTATTTATTCTATTTATAATGGATATATGTCAGAAGAACCAGATTGGTTCTTTACATTGGTATCAAAGATTCATTTTTCTTATCCCAACCTTTGGTCAGGCTTTTTATCAAACCTTGTATGAATTGGATTTTGGCCAACCATACTTCATTCTGAGTTTCTGTGAAAACCTGGGTCCTTGACCACACTAGGGCATTTTGCCATTAAAAAAAGGAAGAAGAAAGAAAGAATTTGCTGTAATTTAGGAAAATTCCATTCCAAAAATACAGAAGTGTGAAAGAATACTTTGTTGCCAAACATAAAATATAGTAGCAAGGGTTTACCTTGCTATATCAAGCATCATTTGCTTGCATTCCTGTGTAAAGAAGAAACTATTTAATAGCTCTTGTAATCATAAACACAATTCTAGTGGGAGTAACCCAGAATATTAAGGGTCGAACACCTATATTTTGAGGCTACTACATGACAGATAGAACCACGATTTCTGGTAATATCTATGTATATATAAAAAATAAAAAAAACTAGTTAAACTACCAACAAGTAATCTCTTCAAGGACTAAAGTAAAAAGCATTGAAAGACTAATCAAAGGTTATTTGTTGTTAACTCCCACCTTTCTAAGAGAATCAGGCTGGTAGACCGAACAAAGTAGGAACAGTGACATATACAAATTTCCTGTCAAGAAAAAGAAATCATTTGATCTTCATACAAGCGACATCAAGGGTAAAGTCATGAATATTTAGTTTGGTAATGCCTTGACACAGTTCACCAAGGACCGATGACTTTAGCGATATTAGAACAATTTGTCATGCAAAGTCGCATCTTCAAGGTGTATTGAATTGACATTATAAATTACCAAGTGCCACACCCATATGGAAGAACACTTGGCAATCAAAACAAAGAATCGTCACAGTGTTTGGGAAAGACATCATTTGGGGGTTCGAATTCTAATTATAAAATAAAAAACCATTTGAAGTTCCCTAGATTAGTTAGTGATCAATAATATAATTGCATGTGATCGATAATCTAATTGTATCACAATTAAACGATTACACACACCAAACGGACTTTAAGTAAAATAAGAAGGTGAAATTCAAGTCCCTTCAATTGAAAGAAAGAGGGTTGAAGTATAAAAAACAAATTTACGAAGGTTATTAATCGAACTCTCTAAGGGAGTATTTTTAAAAAAAGTATTTTTCGAAGAAAATACGTACAAGGATTAAAACAAGAAATAAAGAGTTGTTTCTTTAATCGAATATCAAAATAAACACACAAATACAATCAACGAAAGTTTTTGATGAAAGGACACAAAAAAATGATTTTAACATAAATGAAGGAAGGTTTACGCATAAAGGAGTTCCAACGCCTATTTTTGAAATATTAAAAGTCAAAGGAATTGTTCAAGGAAAAAATATTAATGTTGCAATTTGTCCATGCAAGAAGGAAAATTACATCAATATTGACACTGCTAATCAATTATCAATTTTAGAGTTAAATATAATTGAAAATAAATTTAAAAGACACAAATTAAGAATTTATAAGTAACAATTGATAGTTATAAATACATATCCGAATTTGATGTTACAAAAATGACTCAATCTGATGTTGGTATAATTCTTGGTTCAATCTAGCTATAAACACTAGGTAACTTCATCTTAAATGTGGAAAAAAGATTTTTGACATTTTATTACAAAAAGAAAAAAACTATGCTCTAGGACATAACAATAACGTCACATTCGAAAGCTCCATCATCAGAAGATTTTAAGAATATTTCAAATATGATCAACCAGGATGATCAAATGACAGTACAAAAAAAACATAAAGAATTTGACAAAGTTGTTGCTAATAAAGAGGAAGAAATTTGTCGTCTCAAGAATCGTAATCAAAGCTTGGTTGCACAAATCAAGAAGTTGAAGAATGAGAAGATATCACATAAAGAAAAGTTAGAAAAACTTACCAGTAATGAAACAATGACCGAACCTGTTGAAATAGAAAAGCTTATAGTTTAAAAAATTTAAACTTCAGAAAAAGGAACAAAAATCGATCTAGTTGAATGACTAGAAGCATCAAAAGTTGAAGAAAGTTATATCAAATAAAATTCACAACAGATTAGGATTCCTTATCGTCATCCAAATCACATAATTGTTACTACCAACAACAAGATAAAGTGAAATATAAACAATTTTCCATGAAAGTAGATTTGGGATGGATCACTCCCGAAAAGATGCGACATATTACTTCATGAATTCGAACATTATATTGTTTTGTTTCGTCAAGTGTCACAACTAAAAAAACAAATGATCACGAGAAGACAGTTCGAGCTAGAACAAGAGATAGGTCTTTCTCTAATCATGCTTTGAGGACAAAGCATTTTTAAAGGGGGGGCAATGTAACATACAAAATATATATAATATTAAGTAATAATAATCATAAATAATAATAATTATTATTATTATTATTAGTTACTAATTGTCTAAGGGATGCATCCTTTCATGATGGTCACCATATGTACCTTTAGATTCTCTACATATTTGGCACATTCATCATTGTACATATCATCTATCTATCTATCTCATTATATACATTATTATTCAATATATTTTGTTGTTCACTATGGATTACAGTTATTTATTCCATATGTAATGGATATCTCTCGTAAGAATCAAATTGGTTCTTTACAATATTTTAAATTTTTTTAACCTACATTGGTGTGTGTGTAGAAGTGTTACACTCCAATGCTATTAAAAATATAGAACAAACCAAAAAAAATTTGGAAAAAGTGGTTGATATTTGTGGTAAAATATGTTAACCTTAGTCGGTGTACGTGTCAGGGTTACACACCAGTTTTTTTAACTCTCTCGGGTGCACTAACCGATATTTTTACAAATATTTTAATCTAACTTGGTGCACCTGGTAGGGTTACACACTGATGCATTTAAATGTATTAATCATACCGAAAATCTTTTTTTGAAAAGTTATAGGCCTGGCACAGTGCGTGTGGTATGATTATGCACAAGTGTTGTTTAATATGTTTAGAATACTGACAAGAATTTTTTGAACAAATGGCCAATTTTTTTATAGTGTATTTTAACTCGCTTTAGTGTAGGTGGTATGGTTACCCATTGTTGATGTTTGAATCCATTAGGACCAAAATGAAAACCTCACGAGGATATGAATCCCCCTGCATTTTTGTAGAGGTGGTACTCCTCTTTGGATAAAAGATATATCTATGATATATTGGATTAAGAGGATGCTAAGACAACAAACCCTAGATATTTATTGCTTGGATTTATTCAAACATATGGTTATTCAATAACTTGATCTAATCTTCATGTGCAACAAGAAATCTTTTAACAAATAAAAGATTGAAGGAAGGATTCAACATTAGAATTTCTTTGTGATCAACATCAAATACACAATCTTCTTAATCACATACAAATGCATCCATATCTTCTTCACGAGAAATAGGAGAGAATAATTTGATCATCTCAAAGAATTTTAAAAGAGTATTACTTTTAATATCAAAAGATAATTTGATAGATCAATTTCAAATATCTCATACTTAAGACTCAAAGCTACAATATACAATTGAAATCAACCTCGAAGTAATTCTTTGTAGAGTTTTATTCATGAAAGATGTTCTTCATTACAAAAACCTTTGACAATCATATATATGGATGTAAATACTTCATGATCATATAAGAAAAGTCATTTGAAGAATACAAGAAGAACACTCAAGAACTCAACCTTGTGCCCAATTCAAAGATTCAAGCATAAAGCTATGAGAAATGGTGTAGAAGAAGAAAAAGAGTGGAGATGATGGAGATTTCTCTTTGTTGATCAGAAACTGTGTTTCATATTGATGGTTGTACTTTGTTCTTTTGATATTTTCCCCCTGCCTTTCTGAATAATCAAACCCTTGATGAAGTATTTCTTCTCTTTAAAAATCAAATTTTCTAACTACTTGAATAGTTAGGTTTTTTTCCTTCTTGAATTTCCCGTACAATTCTTTTCTTGTAACATTAACTTTAATTAATGCCTCATTTAAGTGTTTTTAATGAGTTCATATCATCAACATTTTAATATTTAAATGGGTCATTTTCCTTTTTTTAATAAAAGTTTTTAAATAAACTTTTATTTTCAAAAATTTTATTAATTGCCCTTTAAAAGAGGGGGACTTTGTTTTAATTTTATGGAAGTGATAATCAACTTGTTAACCTTTGAAACCAATTCATATGTGATATTCATTGTCTTAGCTTTCCAATGATATAAATTCTATCCAAATCTGATTTCTGGATCTCAAGATATGACCTCTTGAAGTTGAGTTGTTAAGTGGATCCATTAAAAATGAAGCTAAGTGATATTTAAATTTTTGAGAAAAATTTGGTCACTTTCAACCTTTAAAATCTATACCAATATATTCTTCATTGAAATAATTTTCGAAAGGTATAAAATTTGCATGATTTCGTCGCCCGGAGCTCAAGTTATGGCCTCTGCAAGATCGTGATTCAACAACCGTAGATTAAGTTCATGGGCAAATGTGGGCCCCTGGATTGAATTTCGTTTTTACCCTTTGTAAATTTGACTTTTTGGTCATAAAAGTTATCTCGCATTCATTGGGATATTAATAATCTTAATGGTATATAATATGAAGTGTAACATACACTTAACAAGGAACATTAAGAGAGAAGACTATAGAGCTTAAAGGGTTTGACCTCCCCTTAGAAAATTAATATGATCTAAGTATGAGAAGTGAAGGGGATATGAGAGTAATGAGAAAATGGAAAAATGACCAAGTATGGGATGAGAGTATGAATAAAGGTGAAGGGATAAGAGAGAAAAATGGTTAAGTGTGGAGATGTATGGAGATGGAAGGTGAGAGAGATGACTAAGTGAGGAGAGTACTTAGTCGAAAATTTGAAAATGAAGAGGAAAGGTGCATCATACTTGGACAAATTCTTCTTGCCACTTTTCAAAGTTCTTTTTGTAATCTCTCGGTTGGAATTCTGAACAAAATTGTGAATATATTAGGCATACAGAGTCAGATTTTGATTTTGAAAAATGCGTGACAAAGCTGAGACTAGAGGCTACATAATGAAATTATAATTGTTCACAGATATTCTTCTTCTGATGTCAATTTTTTTTATTATACTAGGAGTGGGAAAATATAGACGACCAATTTTGGTCAAAGTCCCACCTTTTAATCTTTCAATTGAAAATCATGATGTTTTTCTTCACAATTGTTTGGTAGATTCCTGAGCAATAAATAATATCCTACCTCTAGTAGTAATGGAAGCACTTGATAAGAGTTATCTCAAATACTATGAAAAAAGGGAAAGTATTTATGCAATTGATTCCATAAAAGTGTTTTCTTATGGAGAGATCAAAGATTTCTATGCTTGGATCATGGTTGCCCCTCATATTATCATTGTTTACAACATTATAGTGGTTGATGTTCCTCCAACATATGGAGTAGTTCTCATACGAGATTGGTCTTCAATGATCGGGGGTTATATCATGAATGATGGTAGTTGCATGATGCTACCAAACAAAGATGGGACGATGCTCAAGGTTCCTCGTTGGCCTAGAAATCCATTTTCATTTAAAAATAAGGAGAATGAATTAATTCAAGATTATGTGGACGCGGATATTGGAAATTATTCTATACTTGATTTGGAGCAATCAAAAAAAATGAAACAAGAACGTGACTCTTTTACTGGAATTTGGAGAATGTTATTTGATGGTGCATGCTCAAGCTCAGGGAATGGTGTTGGAATTGTACTTAAAAGCCCTGATAAAGTCATATATCCACATGCCATTAGACTAGAATTTCCATGCACCAATAATGAAGCAGAATACGAAGTAGTAATCCAAGGGATGATCCTAGCATTGGAAATGAAAATCAAACACTTGATTGTAACTGACGACTCTGAACTGGTTATAAATCAAGTCATCCAAAAATACAAGATTAAGAAAAAAAAAATGAAATTATATGTGAAAAGAGTAAATGAACCAATGGAGGCTTTTAATTCATTTAACATATCATTCATCCCTAGAGAAAAGAATCAAAAGGTAGATTCATTAGCACCTGTTGCTTCACTATCCAATCTGAAAGATATTCAAAGCAAAAGTTCATTCCAAGTGACAAGAATTTTTAGACCTTTAGTTCCCAACAATCAAGAATACCTTCAAGTATTTGAAAATAATGAGCAATTGAATGTTTTTTTGGCCAATGAAAATGATTGTAAAGAAGATAATGACAGTCTTGCCCCTATTCCAAAAGATTGTGTTAAATCCGAATCCCTTCTTACAAGATATGACCAAGCAAAAAATCTCAAAGAAGAAGTATCAATGCGTAAGGTTCAAGAAACGAGGAAGATAAATATTGGAACTGAAATCTCCCCTAAGTATGTGAATCTTGGAATTGATTACACACCAGAAGAAGTTGCTCAATACACTACCTTATTCAAAGATTATTTTGATATATTTGCATGGAGCTATGATGATCTTAAGGCATATGACAAGTCTACATTCCAACGTATTATACCATTGAAAGAAGGGACCAAGCCTTTCAAGCAAAAAATCAGAATGATGAATCATAAGCTAAATCCATTGGTAAAACTGAAGCTTGAAAAAATTTAAAAAATTGGAATTATTTATCCAATTAGACATTCAGATTGGCTTTCAAACCCAGTAGTGGTGAGCAAAAAGACTGGAGAAATATGTATGTGTGTTGACTTATGAGATCTGAATAAATCGAGTATTAAAGATAACTATCCTTTGCATAACATGGAATTTCTACTTCAACAAGTCATTGGATCAACTTGTATGTCCATGTTAAATGGTTTCTCATGATACAATCAAGTATTGATTGCAGAGGCAGACATGCCCAAGACTGCTTTCATAACACCATGGGAGACATATGCATACGTTCGCATGCCTTTTGGCTCAAAAAATGTTGGAACCACTTTTCAAAGAGCCATGGATCATGCATTCAGAGATACGATAGGAGAATTTATGGTTGATTATCAAGATTATCTCACTGTTCATTCCAAGACAAGAGAAAACCATATCGATCATTTGAGACAAGTTTTTGAAAGATGCAGATTATATAGGATTTCTCTTAACCCAAAAAAGTGTTTGTTTGTTGTATCTGAAGGGAAATTGTTGGGGCACATAGTTAGGAAAGAAGGAATCTACATTGATTTGGAAAGAATCAAAGCCATTAATGAACTAAATCATCCATCTTCAAAGAAAGGGGTACAATCATTTTTTGGAAAAATAAACTTTGTAAGAAGATTTGTCCCCGACTATGCAAGCATTGTATAGCCAAATAATTTATTATTAAAGAAGGATTAGAGGTTCGAATGGACTCCAAACATTCAAAACGCTTTCAATAATATTAAACATGCAATCACCACAACACCTGTGTTTATTAGCCCGAATTTTTTTTTTTTTTTTAATAAAAAAGAGGGTAGTACCTTCTATATTAGATAATCATAAAACATAGACAAAATATAGTGTCATGGCTAAAAACCACCAAAAATATTGCCGGTATCCGGAAACCAGTATAGCTAAGGGGCCAATAGCAGTTATAATAATAAAACATTTAGTTCAGAGCCCCTGTCCTGCCCGAAGGAAACCAGAACAGGGACTAATGGTCTAAGAGTGTATAAAACAGCAAAGCAGAAAACAAAAGCCAAGAAGCAGTAAAACCTATTCATCCATTGCACCGTCACCTTCACTCGCCTGCCAAGCGTACCTCGTTGGAATAGCAAACTCCTGCGCGCACATGGGACACCTGAGCTGAGCTGGAGCTCCGGAAAACGCGCCGAGGAGGATGTCTACGCGCTGGCTCATGAGGAGCATCCTGAGTTCCACATCCGCCAAATGGCTTCGTAGATCAAAGATCAATGCCAGGTGTTCGTCACTGCGAAGAGAACCATGCAAACCGCCACCCGGGCCACTGCTGGGGGCAGTTCCTGAATCCATTTCCTTGCCCGAATCAGCCGCTACCTTACTCTTCTCCTCGCGAATCTCATTGCCCGGAGTCTTCTCTGCGTGAAGAGATGGCAAGTCGTCTGTCCAGGGAACTTCTTCAACGATATAGCCTGGTACATAGTCGTAGCATATCAAAGCTCGAACAGGACTCTCCATGGCTTGGGGCGCCTCCATGCAGGGCAAGTCTCCAATGGTCGGATCCTCTTCCACTATACAAGTGGACAGCGCAACCTCGGGCTCGGCATCCCTAACATTACTCAATTTAGAAATCAAACCTTCCCTGCTGCCTCCAGCCTTTCGCTCAGCAATGATGTCGAGCAGCTTTCGCCGCTCTTCTCGCGCTTTTTTACGAAGAATTGAGGATGCCAAAGAGAGAGCACATTCCAACTTCTTCTTCCTGCGACGCTGCGCCCTGTGGGCGTCCCAAGCCGAGCCCTGACGGGACCTGGCACGCTCTCGAACCATTGAAACAGAGCAAAAACTGCCAATACAGAGCCAGAACCGCGCAAGACAGGAAGTCTTAAACCAGAGCAGCAGCAAGTGCAAGTCCCTAACAAACCATCTCAGTCAAGGAGCAACAACAAGAGCGAATTCATAAAAATCCGAGAACAAAGAGCCCTGGGAGGCCTCACCAAAGTATATTGCATAAATGACGAACGGCCGAGCGAGTGCCATAACAAATGCTCTATGTCCGGGCGCATAATCCATCACATAACTAGGCTTTATTAGAATCTGTCCTTCTGGATCCATGATCTGTTTGAGCTCGCGGGAGAAATAAATGGTCGCACGAGGGAGCTTCGCCATCGTATGAACTCTGCGATGGCCAGCCCCCAGCGTTAATACTAATGCGTGGGTGGCTTCCATCCGCAGTTAAACTTGCACTTAGTGCTTGTCCATGTGTCATTGACCCCGAGTGTCGTGTCACCCCATCCGGGGTATTAGCCCGGATTTTAATGGAGATTGTATTTTATATTCTTTTGCTACATAAGGGGTTGTGGCTTCAGTTCTTACATAAATAAATTCTAAAGTGGGAGAACTTCCAATAAGATTTATGAGTAAAACCCTTCATGATTATGAGCTAAAATATTCAAAATTGGAGAAATAAGCACTCTATCTTGTTAAGGTAGTGGCACATTTTCGAACTTATATTCTGAATTCTCGTGTTATAGCATATGTTCCATCTTCCGCAGTGAAAATGCTCAACAATTGAGAGAAGGAAAGTGGGAAAATTGGTTAGCTAAGATTCAAGAATATGATATCAAGATCAAACCTTTAAAGGCAGTTAAAGGACAAGGGTTATGTAAACTTATTGTTGATAATGAAGCATTGAATGGAGTGGTGTCATGTTCAGTGGGAAAACCTATGTTGAATTCAGAATGGTACAAGGACATAGTTTTCTATTTGAAATCTGGACAATTCCAAATCAGTATGACTCCCAAGGAAAGAAGAGCCCTAAAAATAAAATCGAATCAGTATGTATTGATCACAAAAATATCGTTCAAAAGAAATTATGATGAAATGTTATTAAGGTGTGTAGATGCAACAAAAGCTCAAGAATTAATAAAAGAATTTCATGAAGGAATATGCAGAGGACATTTTGCACCAACCACTAATGCACACAAAATAATAAGAGTTGGGTATTATTGACCATCAATTTTTAAGGATTCATATTCAATGGTAAGAAAATGTTTGGCCTGTCAAAAATTTTCAGGAAAAATGAAGAGGTCTTCAATGCCTTTGCAACCTATATTGGTGGAAGAACCATTTGCACAGTGGGGACTTGATGTCATTGGACCAATAAATCTGAAATCTAGCAAAGGACATCTATACATTCTTATTGCCACATTATTTCACGAAATGGAAAGAGGCAATAGCATTTAAAAGCGTTGATTCTGAAGAATTGATAAAGTTTCTTAAAAACAATATTATATCAAGGTTTGGGGTGCCAGAGAAATTCATCACTAATAATGGGTCGATCTTTATCAGATCAAAGTTTACTAAATTTTGTGGGGAATATGGTATCATAATGGGGCAATCATCAAATTACTATCCCCAAGGAAATGGACCTGTTGAATCTACGAACAAAACATTGATCCAAATTATGAAGAAGACAATTGATCAAAATCAAAGTAATTGGCATTTGAAACTAACACATGCATTATGGGAAAGCAGGATGACACCAAAGGATAGCACTAGAATATCCCCATATGCATTGGTGTATGGAAAAGAAGCAAAAATGCCACTTAGTCTTGGACTAAATGCTTTGACTTATGCATTAAACATTGAAGATGCAAAAAATACTTCTCCTCTTCACAAGAGGTTGAATCAATTGTTAACATTGGAAGAAGAAAGAGTTGAAGCTTTGAATAAAGTATGTCAAAGAAAACAAAATGTCAAGAAGTACTTTGATCAAAGTGAAACAATAAAGAATTTCCAAAAAGGTGAACCAATATTGCTCTGGAATAAAGCAAAAGAAAAGCCTTCAATGCATATAAAATTCGAAGCACTCTGGATCATGCTGTATATTATTGAAAAGATTCTAAGTTTCAATTCATACATGCTCAGGGACATAAAGGGAACAATATTAATGTTTCCAGTCAATGGGCGACATTTGAAAAGTTTATTTGCTTGATTTTCATTATTTTCTCTTGTACATAACTTTTTCTTTGTTTTGTATATCCTCATTTTCTTGACTCCATTACCCAAACAGTAAGGCATATGGTCTTCAGATTTTGGATTCTTGACAACCCGCAAGGGGTTATCATCCCACAGTTGGAGCCAGTTGTTAACCCTTATACCTTTCTTTTATTTCACTCTTTTGTATATAAAATTTCTTCTTCTAAGTTTGTTGCGATCCTACAAGATTTATGTGTCCTACCATTTGCACTTCTCTTTTTTGTAGCCTACATATGCTTCCATACTTAGTCACTTCATTATATTCATGGATTCAAGAGTTGGCGAACTCGCAGACTCATGGTATATCTTTGTTCCTTCCATAAACCCACTTCCAACACTTAGTTCCTTTTTCTTTCATTGCGGACTCACGAACTCGTAATTTTGTATCTTTCCTTTCTTGTAATTTCGTCTGAGAGGTATCAACACTTAACTGTTTTTCCTATCATGGCGGGTTTCCGGGTTGGTGGACTTTCATTTTCATTTGAATATTTCTTCCACCCTAACTCCCCGCCATGACATGTCCCATTTCTTTCAGATTTCTCAAGTTAAATTTAACGATGATATTACAGACTTAACTGCTAAAATTGAATTTTGAAAAGCCCAATATTAATGACATTTTTCTCGAGGCAATTACATTTATTCCATATTAACTCTTCCACTAAAAACATGATTCAAGTATTATTGAACGAGATTTAATCATTGTTCTAAGCGGTATTACAAATAAGTTCATCAACCTAGTAAAGATGGTCGAGAGAAAACAACAATTATGCGGGGATACTTTGAATCTATTTGCTAAAGATGATCACAATTACCACTGGTCGAGATCATATTGGTTTTATTCAACGTCGCCAAACAGAGACAACAATAAAGTTTGGACATCAGGGATAGCCAGGATGGTTGTGTGCCTGAAGTTTTCGACTACAAAGATATTATCACTTGGTGCATAGACAAATTTGTTCAGAACATAAGGACAAATCCACTACATAACGACTCCCCTATTTCATTGGTGCCTTCAGTCTTCAAGAAAATGTTAAAATTACCAGAGCCAAATATAACATACAAAGGAGACAAAGCTATAAATTTTCTGGACGGAAGAAATAATGGAATAGAAATCCTACAAGAATATTTGCAAGAACCTACAACAATGCCACAAGACTTATCAAGAATCCAGGTCATTTCTTTGAAAGACCCGTATCGAGAAATTGCTTGGCTTTTAAAAAGAATCATTGGTCAAGATTCTACAACCATTATCCCTCAGCTAGGTCTATATATTCTACATTTTACTGTTCACAAAAATGTTGTCTTCGACTGGGCAAAGATTATATCTAATGAAAATTCTACACAATTAATGAATTTTAAGAATGATAAAAAGTTCTACATGGATTCTTATCTAATATTTTCCATTACATATTGCCATAATTTTAAAGGCTTGAGTATTGGAAAGAGGGTAAATTCAAAGTTCGACCCTGTGACTATGTGGTATGAGGCTCTCTGGAGATAAAAGTTTATTCATTACTTTTATGAAGTATATAATGATTTAGTGTCTGAATTCAAGAAATTGCTCTTTGGAGAGGATACTTCTAGACTTTCATTGGAAGCATCCGACTTTCTAAGGGAGTTATGGAGAAAATGGATGATTATAACATCATCAGGATTTTTTGTTCTCATGAAAAACCTATCTTCCTTCCTTATTATGTGCAAGATAAATTGTTTATTATAGAGGTAGCGATGCAATATAAATTATGGTTCCATGTCTTTTTTGGAAAAAAGGAAAAAACAATTTATTCCTTTGCCTTGGAAAGTCGGTGAAATTTTGTTGAGAGGAATTGTCAAGATTGATGTATATGCTTCATAATTTGACCAGTATAATCTAAAATTTGCAGAAGAAATCAGGGGGTTTGATCCTAACCACCTTTTTTATAACCATACGATATCAGTCGGATTGAGTCATGCATTAGTTAATACCCTTATATTTGGAGAAGAAGAAGGCGACAGTCATGACCCTCCTATTCATACTAAGAAAATGTATGGCGATATAGAGACCATAGTGAGTACTACAGAGCATTGTAAGCAAAGAGGGAAACCCTCAGGGGAAAGAAGTGACTAGTCTCCCATAATTCTCATAGAAATGTTTTTCCTAAATTAAATTCTCAGTCTGCAACGACTCAACAAAGAAAACCCTCAAATAATACTTCAGGCGATGATGGAGAGAAAAATCCCCCTCAAGGAAATTTAGAAAACCCTCGTAAATTAAAAATGAAAAGGAAAATAATTAATTCTCAACATGGAGGGGAAGAACAAAAGATACATGAAAATGATATTTCGCTTGATAATATGGATTTAGATGTTGATATTGAAAATATCCAATTCTTTGACGAAGAGGAATGGGTACAAGAGAATATACAATTTGTTGCCACACTTGTTGTCCAGCATGAAGTCTTTTTTGGTGAAGAAACATTTTCCGTACATAATGCATTATTTGATAAGTCTTCAAAGAAATTAATATTTGAAAGAAATTTGAAGAATAAAAAGGGAAAAGCTCCTTCCAACATTGATATCAGAGATATGCTTCCATCAAAATTATCTTCAATTCATAAGGTTACATGGGATGCACTAGATGTCTGAATAGTCGATATGGAGAAAGAAAATATTAGACTTAAGGAAAGAATCAAAGAATCGGAAGCAACTTGTATGCCTCCACCTATATTGGCCACTCCAATTGCTATGGTTCAACATGATAGAATTCTTCAAAGAACCCTTGAGTCAAGTTTAAGACTGAAAGGAATCTCAAGCTTACTCACTACTACTCGACATTTCATGGAGGAAAATAAAAAGAAAAGAATGTTACTTATTCTAGATATATGGGACTTGGCGAAAAACTTTTCTTCTCTCAGGCTTAGAATACAAAATACTAAAGCATATTTGAATGCAGATTTAAAAAATGACGAAGGGTATTACAAGCGGGGTTGCCATGTTCGTTGCAAAAGTCTCAGCAATGACAAAACAAAGGAGAAAACAATAATATTTTCCTTCTCAAAGCCGCATGAAACAATTGAAAGCATGTTGGATTGAAGGGATTAATACATTAAGAGGATTACAAAGTAAACTTAATGAATTATCACACAAAAAGACTGAGGCATATTCAAAATTTATTGGGTTAGATATTGCAGGTACTACTATTGAAGTGGAAGATCCAAACTTGATATCAAATTTGATGCTCATGACTAGACAATAGTTTGAGGAGCAAGTTGAAACCTTAAAAAAATTATCAGTAGAAAAATTTGATAGTATGGTGGAATATACTTATGATGACATTGACAATTGGCTTGTGGAATATACAAATAGAAGTGAAGACATCGAGACCACATGACAAAATTTATCTATTGACCATGGAGAAATTAAAGGTGAATTATTAAATATCAAAGTCAAGCAAGAAGTAACGTTGCTCCTTTAAGGGAATATATTCAAGAATGGTTAAACAAATCTCTAATCAAGATTTCTGAGATTCCAACGGAAGCAGTTACAACCAACCACATAACCACAATGACCAAAGATACAAAAGGTGCATCAGCAAGCAGATGAAAAATGAGAGACTCCATCACAATAAGTCTATATTGATTACATACTTTCTTCCTTCTCATAATTCATCCAGTTGTATTTATTTTTTCATTAGAATAATATAACTGAATTTTGATAACTTCCTTTTTGTCTTCTTTCCAGATCTTTGTTGCTCGTGCCTTGTTCCACTTTCCTCCCTCTTCTTCACACTTCTTGTATATATTTTATGGTCCACGGGAGCCCCAATCCCAATCCATTTATGGACGAACGCCTTTAAATTTCCAAGACTGTAACAAACATTTTTTTTGAGAAATTCCAGAGAACTATTTCCGAGTTGATTTTGATTGTATTTTCTAACTCTGAGTTTTGAGTATAAGATATTTGAAATCAACTTATCAAAATCTTCTTTTGATCTTCATAAGTAATACTCTTTCAAAGTTCTCTTATGCAATTGGACCATTTCCTTTTATTTTGAATGTGATCAGAAACTTTAATAGACTATGATGGTTGTGAGGATATTATCATTTTTTGTGTTTTCTGCAATGTGTGATGTTTGAGGTTTCTGGTCCACTTCTCAATAACTCTCTCTATATATATTTATTTTTCATCAATTTGAATTTTCTTGAGCTATAAAGATTTGGATTCTGTCATTTGATATAATCCTATATTATTTTTTATATCAAATATTTAAAGAAGATCTTCAACCAAAGAGGAGTACCACCTCTATAAAAACACGGGGGGGTTCATATCCCCGTCAGGTTGTCGTTTTGGTCCTAATATATAACCTACCTTGGTGCTTGTGGTAGGGTTACACATCGGTGTGAGCGATAAGAAAGTGCATTGGTGCGATAGTATGGTTTAAGCACATTGAAGAAAAAACATCCACTAAAACCTTTGGCAACCCATGTCTTCTAAAGATCTCCATAGAAAAAAGAAGGAAGAAGTGGTTTCGTAAAAACCTTTGCATGGAGGGTCACTTTCATGCCTTATCTTAGGTGATTCCATATTCTGGGCATGCCTTCCTTGTCACTTTCATTCCATCATGGAGGGTCATCCTAATTTTGGATTTGAATTTGAATGTTTGTAAGGTTTGTTTGTAATGTGGTTATAGTGCTTCTGATTTCTTCTATTTCATCTTTTAACATAATGTCTTGTTGATCACTAGTATGATGCTTACTTAGATTTTCTTTGAAACTTTCTTTTTTCACTAATTACGATGGATTTACCTTGTGATATAAAGTTCTAGATCCATGTAGCTTATATTTCTTTCTTTGTCGTTTAAATTCCATGAATTGTTCTTGGAGATTTGTGGCATAAGTACCCCACTACAACAACCATTCTTCTCCTAACACCATATCTATCCCACCAAATGATAGATTGTAAAATCCTATTATAGCTCCAAGTTTTTTCTTCATATTGAAACCTCATGGCATTTGCCTACACCTTTGACTTATTGTCCATCTACAATTATAATAGTGAGATCTTTGGTAGGGTATCCAAAAAGGTGTAGTTTTTTTTGTGATATTGGCATCTACAAAATTGTGTGTACTTCCAGAGTCTATCAATATTTTTACATTTATATTTTTTATGATTCTTTGAGTTTCAATGTCCTAGGTTCCATTTTTGTTGTTATTAAAACAAGAGAGACCATTGGTTTTTCGTTCCTAGAGTTTAGGATTTTATTGGTGATTCTTAGATGAGGTGGAGTATATTTTGTTGTAGGTGCTTTCTTGTCTTCTTTTTTCCCTCTAGCTTCCTTTTGGAGCGACAATTCTTCTTTCTTTCGAGTTTGTCTAGTGGATGTGATTGTAGCTAGTGATATTTTGGGCATGGTTTTGACCTCATCAAATTCTACCATGTCTTTGTCATCAAAATCCTCTACTTATTTTACATTTATGGTCTTGTGGTGATATCATTATTTTGATTCACATTTGTGACTTGGAAACCATTTATCACCATACTTGCAACATATATTATCCTTATCAACTTTAGACTTTAAATTTCATTGTTTATCGTCCTCACTATGATGTGGCATAATATATCTAGAGTTTACTTCATTGAAAGCTTTGGAGGGTCGTGATAATTTCTTTCGTAGGTTTGGCATGAACTAGTTATAAGCTTATTTTTTGCAATGTTTGCCTTATGTTTGGCTTTGTCCTTGGATTTAATACTATATGATTTTAACCCATAAACAAATGATTGGAGAAATTGTTCTTGTAACAATATCGACACTTGTGTTGTCAGTATTTCCCATTCATGTGTCTACTTTTCGACAACACCTTTTGTTGCAACCTGGCAAGTTTTGCGAAAAAATGTATTTTTCATATATACCTATAAATATTTTTTTAAAAATGCCTTTAAATGTGTCTCAACATATTGTGACCATCATCATTTGGGACTTCCACCATGTGTATCCTTGTAATGCAAGGCCATAAAAGTGCATGGATGCAATTTTATTTTTTCTTTGTTGATTTGAATGTTACGTAACTCAAAATATTGTTTTGCGTTGTTTACCCACAGTATGCTCTACCTTGTGTCATTCCCATCAAACCTTGATTATGTTGGACACACCTACCACACTTAGAGGGGGGGTGAATGAGTGTGGGGTTCTTTTTCCCAAAACTTCCCTCTTGCACAAAAACTCATCAATTACCATTCAACATTTATTCATTACCCATTGTTGTCATTTATAACCATTTAGATGTGAGCACATATCAGCAACATATATCAACAATATATCATCCACAAATCATCACCACAATGAACACAAACAACACAAGATGTGTGTACAATTTTCCTTTTATTACGGACAACAATCCTTGGGGTTTATCGGCAACAACTGAATAGAGTACAACTCTACAAGAGCACCAGCTCTATATGCAAGACTCAGCTTGCATTCTCAGCACCAACTGAGATGAGGCAACAATCCTCAACAGATATCAATCTGTACCATAAACAAGAGCATCAACCATGCACCAACCTGTGCCAAACAACCTGTAATCAACCTGTACCATAAACAAGTGCATCCAACCATGTACCAAGTATATACCAATCATGTGTCAACCAATCATCAACAATGACTCATCAATATGTACCAACATCATCAACTATACACCTCATGTATGTGCCAACTCATCAACTACTTGTCTCAACCATGTACTCAACATGTACCTCAACCGAAAGCCCTCATCAATTTCATCATCAAAATCTGATTTGTAGCTCTGTAATAGACCTGGTGTTTCTTAGAAAGCACCATCAAAAGAATTTATCCTTCCTTGCATTTCGGCCTTCTTTTCTTCACTTTCCTCAGAATTTCGGCTAAGATATCATTTGTAAACCTCAGACACATATAGATATTCAATATGCTCGAGTGTAATTCAAATGAGAGAGCCTTGCCTCTTATTTATACTCTCCAAGTAGCTTCCTTAAAAACATCTTCTAGGTCACTTGGCCCCACTTTCCTTATTTTGGGGTTGGGTCCACTTCTAATTTCTCCATTAAAATTATTATTGAAATAATATTTACCCATTTCTAGGTCACTTGA
>JASDQU010737653.1:495925-520689 GCA_032191745.1 Picea mariana
AGAAAATCTACACCCTACCATCCACAAGAAAATGGACAAGTAGAATCTACCAACAAAGTTATTGAGTCCATTCTTACCAAAACAGTATAGCTACACCACAAGGACTGTGCTGACCGATTACTAGAAGCCTTATGGGCTTATAGAATCACCTGGAGGAATACAACAGGACATACACCCTACGAGTTGGTGTATGGAAAGCAGGTACTTCTCCCCATAGAATTCCAGATCAAAACCTTCAGGACTGTAGTACAAGTTGGCATGAACTTGGATGAAGCCCAACAAAAAAGACTCTTGCAGCTTAATGAGTTGGACGAAATTAGGTAGGAAGCACTTCAAAGAACCACCCTCATTCAAGATCAGAGAACAAAATGGCATGACAAGTTTCTCAAAAGGAAAAATTTTCAACAAGGAGATTGGGCCCTATTGTATGATAGCAGATTCAAGAACTTCAAAGGTAAGTTAACTACTCGTTGGATGGGACCTTACGAAATTGACACTGTCTATGACAATGGTTCAATCAGGATAAAGACAATTGACGAACAACAGACACCACTACTTGTGAATGGTCACCGATTGAGAATTTATAACAAACCCCTATCAAAAGAGGAATTTTTGACTCGTATACTACATAATTCAGATCTGCAGGTGATTAGTAAGGAAGGAGACCTTCCTACTGATCCACATTGATTGATTGGTTTATTTTTAAACTTTTGTAAATATGTGTGGATTGTGTTAATAAGCTGAAGGTAACAAGGGATTCTTACCTCGTTTTGTTTTACTTTCACATATTATCTTTGTAAGTAGATTTCTATAATTTATTTGATCCTTCAAGAACTTGCTAAACATTAGTTTGTAGGCATCAACAATACTTTGTTCTGCTCCGGTACTAGAAATCCTATTCTGGTCTGGTACTAGCAGTCTTGTGCTAGTCCGGTACCAGAAGTTTGTCCTTATACGGTACTATCAGGACACATCACCTAATTGATAGGGAATGCTATGTATATTTCAAAATCTTATGTCAACTAATATGAAGTATGAAGCCATACAACAACCACTTAAGCTAGAACTAAGAAGCCGAATGCAACATCAAATGGCAGCCCTTATGAAGCAATAATTTCTTTTGGTTTTGTTGCTGACTAAAGGGAAGTATTTTTAATTTCTTTTGGTTATGTTCCTAGCTAAAAGGAATAATTTTTAATTTCTTTTGGTTCTGTTGCTAGCTAAAAGGAAGTATCTTTAATTTCTTTTGGTTCTGTTCCTAGCTAAAAGGAAGAATTTTAATTTCTTTTGGTTGACAGAGAAGACATAATCTTTACCTATGATTGTAAAAAAAAAAAAAAAACCCATGCTTAATCTACTTTAAAGTCTAGAGGTTTCCCTTATCCAGTATTCTAGCATGATTAAAGGGATAAAAACTATATTATCCTACAAGTCACTATCTCACCCTAACTAGACTTCAATAGTATTCATTGGATTATCTTTTCTAAAGAGTAAAATATGAGTATATGAACACTCTCTGTCAAGGGCACACTAGGAAAACTTTTATGGAAGAGGATGTATCAGTACCCTAAGGTAACTTTAGGACATTCTCTTATGGACAAACTCAGACAAAATTATACATCTGGATCCAATGTGCAATACAAAAGTTTATTTTTCCTTCAGACAAATCTTTAAAGACATCCAAATAAGAGAATACACCTTCCAACCCAATACCATCCCAGCCTGTAAAAAGGTTTTCAGACGAGCCTGCCCTATCACCATGCAAAAACACTCTTTAATAAAATCGAAATAGGTGACTATGGACAAGAAGCCTCTGATGGAAAAAGGGTTTAAGAGACTAACCCGCTGGGATACTGAACAGGTTTGCTGGCAGCGGGTACCGGTCTGTGGTATGACTAGGCAAACCCATCAGGGTACTAAACAAGCCTGTTGGCAATGGGGCATTTTTTCTAGGGAAGGGATGTCTCTCACTAATTATCACAAATACCCCACTGGAGTACTAAACAAGCTTGCTGGCAGTGGGTTCTGGTTGAGAAATGTCTCATCTATATTTGTCTGATTGAAAAATCCACTTTTTTCATCTAAAAGATGAACACTACAAGCAAAGCTCATTGTTAACATTTATGAGATACAACTCCAGATTACTAAACAAAGATAATTATTACAAGAAAATGTTCATTTGAGAATTACCTTAAGTCAACCCTACCAGTCTGACATCTAAAGCCTACATTACCTAAGAAGGAAACTTCTTAAGAGTGGAGCCCTAATTAGCGAGTCTAATCTACTTATACTGTGAAATTTATCCATAACATCTAATGATAGTAAATCTTTGAAGCAAGTTAGGTTGGATCTGTTCTTCTGACAAAAATATAAAAACCTCCCTGTTTTCACTGCTGAATGCTACCCTTGTTAATAAGTCATTAAAAGAAAGGCAATTTCAATTTTTTAGGCATGTGATCATATGCTAGGTGATAAATGTACTTTTGGAGTTTGATTTGGTTTCCTTTCTCTTATCATCTTTTCTCCATTATGATACAGAGTGTTGGATCTTCTTGCATAAGGATATGCAACATCCTTGGCATGGGGCAGGGTCAAAGAAGCTCCTTTAGAACTCTTTTTCAAACTCACATCTCATCTTCAGAAATCAACATGATCATCCTACAACCCTGCAGAACCAGACACAAAAAACCATAAGAACAGAATAAAGAAGTTTCACGAAGTACAAGAAATTCCAGTACCAAGCTTCCAGAAAACTCCAGCCTAAAAAGATGAACTCTGAAAATACACAAGCTTCAAATACAAAGGCAGTCACATATGCTATGGGTATTGATTATACAATGGTAAAAACAAAGGTAACATGGTATTATTTATTTTCCCTTGCTTATAAAACTACAAGAGGTATGAAAACATATACTAGATCTTATGACCTTAGTGTTAAAACCATGCACCTAAATTTCACTTCCCTCATACCCATATGCTTAACCTTAATCAATCCTCTCATCACATAAGCACTTGAAAATGATTGAAGGCAAAATCACATCAAAAGTGTGAATATGGAGCATGTCTAGTAATGATGGGCCACGAACGTGCTTCATCCTTAAGCAAATCATGAACTTATCTTATGTCATGAGCCATGATTCAACATCAAATTCACTGCTCAGAGGTCCAATCACCTATCCCAAACAACAATGATTCTTCGACACCCAACGTTCCTTCCCCATCATTACACTAAACAGGCATAAATGAAATGACTTATCTGGGTGGCGAAGCCATCCAGATGAGCCTCATCTTGTCTTAATTTCCCTTTGCGGCATCTTTTCTTAAACTCACCATTCGAATTAGCGACGCCATCACCACAGTTGTTTTTCCATTATCAACTTTTCTCCAAGTCTCGAGCTTAATCCTCTCTACGATCTTTGATACCAAACCCTTACCCTCATCAATTGACTAAATCCTTGTGCTACAACTCGATTTTTTTTTTCTTTTTTTTTTTTCTCTCACAATTTATAAACATGGTTGTAAGTATACATGAACCGGTCTTCCATATTTATAGATAGACCGAGGAGTTCCAACTGTGTAGAGAGAATTATGCTAGATCGATATGGATGCCATTTTTGGAAAAATTCACAGGCTGGCATGAGAAGGTATCTCACGCATTTATTCAGGGTTACGATGGAGAGATTGTGCATATAGGCAATCTGCAGCTAACAATCAATGAAGCAACCTTAAGGGAAGTCACGGGATTACCTAACAAAGGAGACAAGTATTTCAAAGGAGTAGGAATCAACAAGGAAATGTGCCAACGATTTTTGAAAGAAGACCATCAACGCCTTGATTAGAAAAAGGGGATTCCTAGGAATTATATCAAGGAAGAATATCATTCAATGCTTGCTAGTCTTCAATGATTCCTCACTTGTGAGGGCAGGTATGTTGTAACCTTCATATATCATCTTAGGCTTCTATTACACTTTGAAGGAGGCCCTGAAATTGATTTCCCATATTTTTTATGGATGAGTCTGAACAAGATGGTAAGAGGTGTCAAATCCCTATCCAAAATTGAGAAAACTAACATTTACCATTAAGGTCTTATTAAGATGTTAGTTTTACATGAAATCAGGAAGCAAAGGATTAGCTGGAAAATCCTCATTACTCAACACCTTTACACAGAAAACAAACTTGTAGAGGAAGCCCAACTTGCTCCAGAGAAAAATAAGGAACCTCAAAAGAAAAAGGGCAAGAAAGATAAGGCAACTCCATCTTCATCCAGAACAGTGAGCCAAAACGAAAAATCTAGTAAACAAGCAGGGCCCTCTTCCATAGTCAATAAGACTTTTAAAAGTCAAGAATCAAAAGGTAAAACCAAGTTAGTAGAGGAGACTTCAATAGTATCACTTGAGGAGAAGGGTCTTAAGACAAAAACTGTAAGAAAAGGGAAGAATAGCTTAGAAAATAAAAGTGAACAGTCTATAGAACAATCCCCTGTAACCATTCCACAAATAGAAAATAAGAAAAGGAAGCTTGTGAGCACCCCTGATCCAATACCCCCTTGTAAAAGAACCACAAGGAGCATGGCAAAGAAAGGAAAAGTAGTTGTCAGTCCTCATACACATGAAGATCCAATAGATATTACCTCCCCTTTTGAAGACCTATTAGTCCAAGATGACATCCCTAGTTTGACTGAGGAACAAGTCACTATTACTTTATGTGAGATGAGGGAGGAAGTGGAGGAAAGAGAATACATCCAGCCAGAAATAATGGAGTCAGCAAGAACTTTAACAAAATCACAGATGAAGAAAAAGATTGAGGAGCTGCAAAAACAAAACCAGGAACTCCAACAAGACGTGAAGGAATACCAAATATTGGATAGGTATATCAAAAAGGAAAACGAGCAACTAAAGGCAACCAGCCAACAACTTCAAAATGACAATGAAGAGACTTCTAATAAGCTCAAGAAGGTACTAAGACTCTTATAATACATTAGGGTCATAAAAAGGGAACTAAAAGCAGAATCCTCAGACATCAGCATCATTGATCCACAGAAGTAAAGAATTGAGTCTCAAATTTTGAAAATTTTGGGTTTGTTTCAGTTGCATGAGGACATGCAATGGTTTTGGCATGGGGGAATGTTGAGCCTCTAAATTGACATCCCCACTACCCTATTATACTCCTCATGTATACCTTTTTGTCTTACCTAAGCTTGGATAAATGATAAAGAACACTACCATTAGCCATTGATGAGGTCATAAGGTAAAGTATAATTAATTCATGCATTTTTGTGGTTTATTGAGCTAGAAGATTAAATGTTTCATGTACTAATGTTTTAATTTTCCATGTGTAACCTTTGAACTCTAGATGAGACCAGCCTTTCTGTACCAGCTCATCCATCTGATACTTATGCGCCAGACTGCCACTGTCTGAATCCAATACCAAGCGCACCTTCCATTTAGATTCAGTACCGAATCTCACCTGTTGGGATCTGGTACCAACGAACGCAGACTGTCACGATCCGGTACCAACTACTTGTGCACTATTCGGATCCAATACCGTTTACCGAATCTCATCTGTCACGACCTGGTACCAATACAGGAAGCATAATATACCAAGTTTAGCTCTAGAGCGTGCCCAAGATAATTGTTAGATGTTTGTTGAATCATCAAAGCTTTAGCAAGGTTATGTTAAGCTAGTTTGTTTATTTGCTTCATCCTCATACACTTCGTGTCATGAGGATGAAGCTTAAAAATATGTAACCAAATGTATAAATTTGACAATTGACTGATTCGCTAAAGATCTCACCTCCTTGTGTTTCACAACTAAGACTGTTTAAATAGTCATGGCAAGGATGGTGGAGGTAGTAGAGGGTTAACATAACATAGTATGTGAAGCAGTGTTACATATTGCAGAATAGGTTTGAGTTGAAGTTTAATAGAAAGATGTCAATTATTTCCAGGTCTTGATCATTTATGAATGAATGTGAGTTGAGTTATTAGCATAGTTTGATTTTATGTTTTGAAATTTGCGTAAGAAGAATGCGTGGATTGAAAGAAAGCTTACTGTAGACTCCATTCGCTGACCTATTGAAGCGGCAAGGGCCCACTGCCAAACAAAGGTCAGAATCCTTAGAGATTAGTGTTAGTAGTTGATTTCAATAGTATAAATGTTAGACTAGTTGAAGCTTTGATCTTTTTAGATGATAGCAATATAGTTCAGTTTAGGTTTCGATTTCTTAGAGATATTTTACATATGCTCTGTTTCTGTTTTTATGAATTTGATTTTGTTTCATGGACATAATGGTTGGCAGCAGTAGTTAGACATATTTGAAGGATAACTAGTGAAGTTCACAACAACACATTGTGAACAACAACATACTTAGTATATTGACTGTTGAACTACCCATGCTATGTCTTGATGATTGATGTGTGATTTCCATTTCAGAAGTGTGATTGCATAGTTAGTTTTATGGGTCAGATAGTAGAGTTGATCTGTCAAAGAACTCCATATCATATTTGGATGTGCCATAATGGAGTAGATAGCCTCTCTGTGAAAGACAACCAAAGTGTGTTTGATTTGCTAGTTTGTTTTATTTCCAGCATGCATAATCTAGAATAGTTCCATACTCACGACATTATAATTACCTTTCTTACTGGTGTCTTATAACTCTGTTGATTACGAATCCCGGATTGATAATTAATGAGTGCATTATATTACACATATAAGTAGCACAACACTATATCGCACTTCTTACAAAATTGTTCAAATTCATTCCGCAAAAATCTCCGCCATTATCTGTACTCAACACCTTAATTCTTTTCTCTGTTTGATTCTCAACAAGAGCCTCAAACTCTTTAAACCTGTCAAATACTTCAGATTTATTCCTGAGGAAATATATCCAAGTTTTCCTCGAGAAGTCATCTATAAATGAGACATAGTACACAAATTTTCCCAATGATGTGACTAACACAGGTCCAAAAATATCATTGTGAACTAGCTGTAAAATTCCTTATACCCTGGTTGCACCAGAGGGGAATCTTACCCGATTTTGCTTCCCATATAGACAATGTTCACAGAAATCAAAATCAAGAGAGCAGTTAGACATGCCTTCAACCATACCTTTACCGTGTAGTAGTCGAAGACCCTTCTCCGATATGCCCCAGTCTTTGATGCCACAACATAAACTTTTCTCCAGAGACTGTAGGAGTTCTTTCGTATTCAACTCTAATATCAGGAACAATGGAACTATTACAACCATCACTAATAGTGCTTCCTTGCAGCTTATATAGAGTTCCAAACCGAACTCCCTTCATCAACACCATTGCTCCTCGAACCATCCTATAGGTTTCCTTTTCAAATATTATTTTTACCCCTGCATCATCCATTTTGCTTACAGAAATCAAATTTCTAGCCAAAAATGGGATGTGCAAAACACCAAGAAATGTTCTAATCCTTCCATCTATGAGCCTCAACTTGACTCTTCCTCGTCCTATGATTCCGGTTATCAAATCATTACTTAAGAAAACATTACTTCTGTCATACCTTTCATATTCACAAAACCACTCCCTGTGGGGAGTCATATGAAAGGATGCACCATAATCAACCAACCATGCCTCATGATCTGCATGTGTTCTTGAAGAGGCCAAGTACACATCCCCTCCTTCTTCCTTGGAGGTCTTTTCTTCTGTAGAAGAAGATTCTTCAGATCCCTTCTTTTTCTCGACTTTGGATCTAAACTTCTTCTTGTAGTGCCCTTCTTTTCCACATCTCCAACATACCCTTACAAACTTTTCGGGAGATTTAGATTTACCCTTAGACTTAGATCTCCCACTTGAGAAATTAGATCTATTTCTTTCCTAGGAATGTCCTCTTGCAAATAATGTGTTTTTGCTATGTCCTTCCATATTCTTCCGTCTCATCTTCTCCGACAACAAGAATGAGACCACTTCTTCAAACTTCAAGGAAGTTGTATTACTACCTATGGACACAACCAGACTATCCCACGAATCTGGTAAAGAACACAACAAACTGATACATTTATCTTCATATGAAAATTTAATCTCAACAAATACTAACTGACTTACCACAGTATTGAAGGCGTTCAAATGCTCTACCACCAAGTCTCCATCTCTCATCCTCAGGTTATACAACTTCTTTCTCAGGAATAGTTTATTTACTAGAGACTTAGACTGATACAACTTCCCCAACTTTTCCCATAAATCCTTGGTTGTAGCTTCCTCTGACACATTCAGTAATACTGAATTGGAGAGACACAGTCAGATTGTGCTCTTTTCCTTCCGATCCAACTTTTTCCAGTCATCTGCAAAAGTTCCTGTAGGTGCAGTACCTGGATCTTCTGTGATCAACTGATCTTTGTCCACCAACAAATCTTCCATCTTGAGCTTCCATAGCTCAAAAAATTTCCCATTAAACTTCTCGATCTCCATCTTTGAATTGCTTGCCATTTCTTTTCACCTGAAAAAGAAATACCACAGATCTCCCACTGTAACAAGGCTTATCACAGTCCCGAGCCAAACCCTTCACCACAAAGGCATCCCCTTGAAGCCAATAAAGCTCTGATACCAAATGTAGAATCTAACCTTTTACAATATCTACTGCAAACATATATTCAAAAAAGAACAGAAAAGATACAATGGTAAATACAAACATTACACAAAGATTTTTCCCCTGGAAACCCAAACCGAGAAACCAACATATTCTATATTCATTCATTGTGATACATTGTTTACAATACAATATACACATAGGAGTCAGGGACATCCAAAATCCTAACACAATGACTTGGATTAGTCCAAAAACCTAATTCCTTAACCGGAAATAGAAAACCATCGGCAAAAACCATGTGTCGAAAAACCACCTAAATATGTGGCACGCTTCTCGAGGCAACTGATTTTTTGGGGGGGCATTGCCCTTGAACCCCCGGGCGAGGGGCTTCGCCCTCTTGCAGCCCCCAAGAGGGGGGCCTAGCGCCCCCCCTCTTACCCCCCTGCGTGTGTGGCGCAGACACTGAGACACTACTACTTGTGCAAAGAATATAATACATACCCAACAAAAATAAATTATCTTTTTAATATTTTAAAGATTACAAAGAATATAATGTTTAAAATTTATAAATTTATTAAAATTGTTACAAAATGGTTAAGAATATGTATTCCCTTCTTGTAAGTTACATGTTCAAATTCATAAGGAAGTAGGGTATGTATATCTCTATAGATTTTAGTATTCAAATGAATGCGCGGAAGGAGCCCCTTGTCCCACAAACAAAAGGGTCTCATACACCAATTTAGTTAAAAATAGATTATTATTATTATTTATTCAATTTATTGTGTAATTATGTGAATGAATTTATGTTCCATTTTATATAATAGAGTTAATATACACCATTGGTATTTTTAAAGCCTTGCTTAGAGTTGAAACTTCTAGGGAGTGAAATCCTTTCATCTCTTCCATAAAAGGTGGCATACTTGATGCTAGTAAATTCATTATTAAATCCTCTATCTAGTGCCATATATTTTTCCATTTTCAATTTCATATTATATTTTTATTATTTTTGTTTTAAAATGTATACCTAATTTTTTTTTATGAATTGTAAAGGTGTCCAAAGAAAAATCAATGACTTAAAAATTACACAATCAATAACATAATTTTCTCATTTTAAATTTCATAGTATATTTTTTATTATTTTTGTTATGAAATTTATACATTTTTTTTTCCTTGTGGATTGAAGGTGCATAAAAAAAAAATTAGTGACTTAAAAATTACATAGCTAAAAATAAAAAAAATTATTTGACATATTTATGGAAATTTGTTTTTCAAAAGGTTCATTTTGTTTCTTCATTTTATATATACATGAAAAAAAAAAATGGTTACTAACACAAATATGTATAAATGCAATTCAAATTAATTGCCATCTTCTAAATATAATAGAAATTACAATTTAAAAAAAAAAAATCAAAAGATGTGGAATAAACTATCTTTTATGGAGATCCTTCTTATATATTTTTATTTTGAAAATTATATATTTATCATTGAAATATTTATTGTGAAAAAGAAGCAAATGAGTTTTATTAACCCTAGATCTCTATAAGATGAATATGGGTAAGATGAATATGGGGTTGAGATGGATTTATAAATTTTAATTTTGAATCTAAAACAAAATTAAGATGCATTTAAAGTTAAGACAAATTTATATTATAATGGACTTAAGAAAATAAATTATCATGAATCTTGGATTAAGATGAATCTATATTATGATAGATCTAAAAAAAACTAGTTTTTTCTAAGTTGAAATGACATTGAGGATACTAAAAATAAGTTAAGTTGTAATCATATTTTGGAAGTTGTAACAATTTGACTTTAATAAAGAGAGGTAAGAGGATAGTTGTTACCTTTAAATAAATTTAGTATAGAGTCATGTTGTACTATATGGTTAAAAAATAAGTTAAGTTGTAATCATATTTTAGTTAAAAAATAAGTTAAGTTGTAATCATATTTTGGAAGTTGTGACAATTTGAAATTAATAAAGAGGGGTAAGAGGATAGTTGTTATCTTTAAATAAATTTAGTATAGAGGTATTTTGTATTATATGGTTGAGTCACCTCAATTCTTATGAGGTCACTTTAAAAATTCGTGATGAACTTTCAAGGAGGTCATATGTCATGCCCAAAACATTTTCACTAATTTAGTAACCCAAACCTATATGAGAAAGTAGACACCATTCTCGAATAGGATTACAAGTCTTGAAAATGTGATGTATGTATTTATGAGTTGTATATATATATATATACATTTATATAATTTAAGTTTCCATTTTAAGTTGTGATAGGCTACAATAGCTATAGACATGGGCACCTTTCCTATTAATGTAAAGTTTCTTGAATGCCTAAATAAATTTAATTGATTTCTTTTTTCCTAATGGCTATAGGATAAGATCTTTGACCAATGAAGTCAGAAATTGCGCAAGTTACTAGACTTTTATGGGATCACCAAAATAAAATTATGGTCATGGTACATCGTGAGAGTGGAAACAAGGCCATGTCTAAGTGGGTATATGCAACAATTATTTGATAGAAAACTTTGATGAAATTTTAGACTTTTATGGGATCACCAAAATAAAATTATGGTCATGGTACATCGTGAGAGTGGAAACAAGGCCATGTCTAAGTGGGTATATGCAACAATTATTTGATAGAAAACTTTGATGAAATTTTAGTCAGTAAGGTGAGATGTGTTTAAAAGTAAGAGATTGAAGTACATAACCATCATTAAGAGATATGAGAGCATGCTTAAACCTTAGCTGGGAAGTGAGTTGAGTTTTAAATCTAATGTATGGAGTATCTAGTCTAAGGAGACCCCCACCCCATGAAAATTGTTGGAACATGTGTAAACTTATCATGAAGATGTTGAAATGTGGATTGGTTGATTGTTGTTGAAGGTTTTTGATTGTAACTATAAAAAATTAACAAGGTGAGTGTTTTGACTAGCAGTCCATTAGAGTAGGTTTCTCAATTGACAATTGATTGAGCATATAATAAGGGAAAAAACATGGATTTTTCTAACCCATGGGGTTGCCTTGGGTGATCAAAGTTTACCCAATTAATCTTGTTTCATGGAAGATTGGTGATGCACTAAACTAACCTACATGTATAAACAAATAAGATCATGTGTAGAGTGAATATCAAGAAAATTGATAAAGATGATGAAATCATGTGAATATATTGGTTTTGTATGATGTTACTACTATGGCGTCATAATTTTATAATGATATTTTAAAGCACCACAATACATGCTTGGACTATATTTCTTCTTTTGCAATGCACCTATGATTTCTAAAATGGTATCATAGCCTAAATTTTAAATATCCTAACTTTGTTCTATTGTTGCAAGGAATTTTGGAGGTTGTTGCATCACATGAAGATGGTTGATGGTATTTTCTCTCTTGTAAGTTGAATATTCGAGGAGGATCAACTTGTAGTTGTTTGGAATTGAAGGTTTTTTAGATTAAGGTGTTGTAGAAACATGAACTATTGTGCTTAATGGGTACAATTATGGTTCATGGGCATAAGACATGGATGGTTTTCTAAAGAGAAAAACACTATGGTAGTTTACCAAAATGATTTCCTCTAACCCTAAATATTAATGCAATAATTTCATGGTTAATGGGATAACAGATGTAGTTGTAAGGGTAATGAAAATATACATTTTAAGGGAGATTCTCATACATATCAATGGGATTACTTGTCCAATGTAATGTGGAAGAAGACTGTGTTATACAAGGTCAATGAAATTCGAGTTATGCAACTTGAAAAATACTTGATATCTCTTTAATTTCTCTCATTCAACATGATTGAGGAATATATATATCATATAAAGGATATGCAGTTGAAGCTTGGCAAATGTGAAAAAGACTCCCCAAATAAGGAAGGGAAAATAATAGAATTGATCTTAATGAGTTTGAAAAAAGCATATGATGTTTCGTGTTCCACAAAATGCATAATTTGGGATTCAAAGAAAGAATATGGTAAATATTATACCTTTGACTCCTTTTTCACTTTGTTGATTGGGGCACAAGAGAAACTACTTGATGAAAAAAATATTAGTAATAAGCAAGAGGCTCATTTCACTAAAGGAATGGGTAAACAAATTTACAAAGAAAGAGCTCAATATTGAATTCATGAAAGGGGCCATGGACAAGACCATGATAAGGATCAGGAAGATCAATTTGATGGAATAAATCATGTAAGTGACAATTAGAAATTGGTCAGGAAAGTCAAGGAGAATGCCATTATTATGGCAAACTAGGGCACTTTGAGAAGGTTTGAAGGTGACTGAAATGACACCCTCAAGAAAATAAAGTTGATGGTACTTATACCTTCTATATTAGTTCTTCTCAAGCATTTCATGCTCATGCTTCTCAAAAGAGATAAGGATGGTTGTTCACGTCACATTGATAAGGATGCTTCCTTGTTTTCCTCCTTGAGTGAGACCAAAGAAGAGAATATGTTTGTTGTAAATGATTATGAACTCACTATTTCTAGTAGTGATAAGGTTGATTTCAAGAATGACATGATTACTAAATCTTTCCATGTACTACATCTTAGTGCAAACCTATTTTCTGTACCACAACTCACCTAAACTCATACGAAGGTTGAATTTTGGCTTGATAGGTTTGTTCTAAATATTATATTCAACCATTTTGATGTTGTGGTTGAGAATACTCTTAATCACAATGATGGATTGTATAAGTTTTTTCCTTTTTAGGGTTCAAAGAAAGAAAGTGGTCCATTTTCTCTCATTGTCAAAATCAATGGTAGAAGCATAATTTAGAATGAAATATTAGGGCATCGGAATTTCGAAAGCATGAAATTGATGATTTAGTTGAACATGGTTCATGGACTTCCAAGGGTGAGTCCACTTGAAGGAATATGTGAAGGTTGTGTTATTGGAAAACATCATTGAGAATGGTTTGAGAATGATTTGTCATGGAGGGAAAGCTCACAATTGAATATTATGCACAATGACCTTTATATGATGAATCATCCTTCTCTATATGGTGCAAGGTATGTTTTCACCTTCATTGATGTTATTTCCTAGTTTACTTGGTTATATTTCTAGAAGATGAAGCATATGTTTTTTTAATAAATTCAAGGACTGTAGAGCATTGGTTGAAAACCAATGTGGTTGAACTATGAGTATTTAAGCTTTGATGATGGAGGAGAATATGTGAGAAAATAATTTGGAGGATACTTATCCTAGAATGAAATTTCATGGAAATGAGTAATACCGTACACTCTTCAATAGAATGGTTTTTTTAGTGGAAAATTAAGACTTTGACTGAGATGGTTGAATGTTTCTTCAAGCAAAAGGAATGCCAACCAGGTTTTTAGTAGAAGATATTATCTGCTCAAACTACATTCTAAATAGGGTTCCAATATGACCCTAACCATAACCCTCATTCATTACCATTAGATTAATTATATTTATGTCAATTTATTATTTCTTTATATCCCTCTATATCGCCTATATATACATCGTGGAGACTCATTTTAAGTATCATGTTATCTTATGCATTTGATATATTATAATAGGATGTTTACCCCTCGAAGAGGCTTCTTATTTATCGATACCTTCACTTGATTTAGGCATGGAATTACCAAATTGGTTCTTTTTATGCATTGTTGTATTTTTGGTCCATAGTATTTGAAATTAGAGTGGACGATCCTTGGTTTGGTCCTTCAAACAAGTCATCGTAACATTTTCACTCTACCTTATTTTGGATCATTGGAATTGCATGGAAAATTTAGGATTAAACATAATAAATAGTTAAGTACATTAGGAAAAAAAAATTATAATTTGGTTCACCATATTTTTGGAGTTACAAGATGTATAAGTTAGGATTTTTGTCTAGTCCTCAAACTAGGCCTAAATAGGTGGTTTTAGTAAAACAATCATATCATAATATTATAAGGTCCAAATTAATTTCTACTTATAGGATTGGATAAAATACAAACTAATGTGTTTTATACCCAAATTTTAGACATCTCAAGATTTTTTTTTTTAAGTGGTAGTTAGTAAAAAAATTCTCACCTGAAATACATAAAAAACATTTTCTTTTGCTAGCTTAGACCTAAATTCCTCTTGAAGACTTGAAATTGAATGAGAACTTTGGGAATCCAAAGTAGACATATTAATATTTTACAATACAAAATTTCATACTCACAAGTTAATCAAAATCATATTTTCATCAGGTGCAAGATTGACTAACAAAGCATACACAAAATCAAAGTTTTACAAGGGTTCTTAGGGGACCCCAATTTTATATTTTTTCTCTATTTTACAAGAAGTAAATTTTTTATTCTAGAGACATGCACCAACCTCAATACAAACAAAGATCTAGTATCATTCAATAGATAAAACTATATATAGGAAGCATACATGTGGGGTCATCATAGGATGCCTTTGTACACCTCTATTGGTTGTCAAAAAGTAGTATCATATTAGACAAAATCTATCTTCAATTTTGATCTTCCAAACATTTCATCATTCATTACTCTGAGATCCACATCATCATGGTTTCAAATAGGGACCAAGGAACTACTTCATCCCCAAGATTGATATTGGAAGGTTTGATGGTAATGATACCATTACATGGATATTTAAATGGATAAATTGTTTGATCTACCTACTAACTCTAAAAAAGGTAGTTATTGCATCCTCATATTTAGAACCTAAGGAATTTGTGTGGTATCTATGGATTTGTGAACTTTAAAAGAACTATATTTCCTCGTGTTATGTTTTTATGTAAGAATTGATATCACATTATGGAGATATTATGGACAACACATTCTTTACTCAACTAAAAATACTAGGCAAAGAGGTACATTTGTAGAGCACATTCAGCCATTTGAAAAGTTCAATCTTAGAGCGAAGGACCTTCCCAAGGATAAATTGTTATATCTCCTTATGGGTAGTTTAAGGGAGAGTATTCAACATGAGGTGCATTTCTTTACACATACATACTTGGATAAGGTTTTTAGTGTGTCAAAGAGAGTTGAAGGTAAAAATATGGCTACCATAAGGGCTAACACTAACACCTACTAGGAGCACAATGTTCCCACTCATAACCTCATTTAACCTATAATGTTGACACCTTATCAATTGGATGAAACAAGATAACACAAACCACATTTCAAGTGTGATAGCAAGTATAGTAAGGGGCATAAGTATGTCAAGATGAAAATTATTCTACATAGATTGTGAAGAGGAAGAAGAACAAGAGTTGGAACATTCTCAATATTTAGAACCAAAAAAGACTAGTCCAACCATATACACATAATCTCATTAATCACAAATTATATAAACTTCTCAATTGCTTTATATATCCATCACTCAAGTTTGAAGTAATTATTTTAGATGAAGGTACCATAACATTTTCCGGGAAGTTCCATAGTCTGAAGCTCACTATGGGGGATTATTTCTTGGAAAACCCAAATGAGTGGTGTTGATGTGGTCTTATGGGTCTAATGGTTAAAACTATTAGGAACAATGGTTCTCATTTTTTAGCAACTTTTCATGAGATTTTTCTCAAAAGGAAAGAAAATTTAACTTAGAGGTATGTAAGGGAAACCATTTAAATTTATAAGCTCCAATAACATGAAAAAATTGTTGAAAGGGGATTCCCAATAATAATTGAAAAATTGTGCTCAATAAATGTTCAAACATATAATCCCTTTGTGCCCTTAGTTCTTCGAAAAGTTATCAATAATCATTCCAAGGTATGTAAAACTTCCCAAAGGTATTCCTCCTACTCAAGAGCATTTCCACACAATTCAACTTATTCAAACAATCCTTCCTCCTAACATCCAACCTTATAGATATCCCTAATCCTAGAAGAGTGAGATTAAGCACGTGTTTCAATAAATTCTAGAGGCTAGCATCCTTCTACCTATTCAAAGTTCTTTCTCTTCACTAGTGGTGATGATTTAGAAAATGGATTCTTCATGGAATATGTGTCCACATTATGGAGAGATCAATCAGATCACCATTAAACAATACGTCTCCTAGTCCTATGATTGATTAATTATTAGATGAATTATGGGGAGTAGTGCTATTTACTAAGTTGGATATCTATTTAGGATATCATAATATCATAATGAGAGAAGAATACATCCCCAGAAAACCTTTATAACACATGAGGTCATTCTAAATTTCTAGTGATGCGTTTTTGGATTACTAAGCACCTTCAACATTTCAAATCCTGGTAAATTCTATTTTCAAGCCTACCTCATAAAATTTCTTGTTGGTATTTTTTGATGATATACTTATTTACACCAAAACTTGGTAAGAGCATGTACAACATGTTGACGTGGTCTTAAAACTATTAAAAGGGAAACAACTATGTGTAAAACCTTCCAATTATGCCTTTGGGGTTCAAGAAGTGGGATATTTAGGGAATTTGTATCTCATCAGGGCATGAAGGTGGAGCCTAACAAAATTGAAGATACTATGGAATGGTCAGTTACTAAAACCTTGAACAATCTTAGGGGATTTTTTGGATTAACAAGATATTACCATTTTGTCAATAACTATGATCGATTAACAACTTATTTAACACAATTATTGAAAAATGATGTTTTTTTACTCAATAAGTAACCAAAGCCTTTGAGAAACTTAAGATGGCCATGAGTATCACTCATGTCTTGGCCACACTTTTCTTCACAAAAAACTTTATTGTGGAGTGTGATGCCTTTGGGCATGGTATTGGTGCAATGTTAATGTAGGAAGGAAGGCCCCTTGACTTTGAAAGCTCCCGACTTAGAGGAATAACTTACATAAACTCATTTATGAGGAAATGATGGCCATACTACATGTATTTAATAAGTGGTGTCCTTACCTAATAGGAAGACACTTCAAGGTAAGGCATATATTGATAGTCTAAAGTACTTTTTAGAACAATGACTATATTAATAAGAGAAACAAACATGGGTCGCAAAGATGCTTATGAATTTTAAATAAACTACAAAAAAGGGAATATATGGTGGTGGTGGATGGACTCTCAAGGAAATAAGAGGACATTGAGGCCTTACCTTGTGTTATTTCCATTCTAAAATTTGATTGCACAAAAGTAGAAAGGATAAAATAGTAATTGGACCATGCTACATGGAAACTCATTAAACAACTACAACATGACCTTGGTGCATTAGATACATTTGTGAGGAATACTAATTCATATCGGTATAAGGATCAATTATATTTATGTAAGAAATCCCAACTCAAATATAAAGCATTTTTTAAACTATACACTTGTCCTCTAGGTGGACACTCTTAATTTCTAAAAAGTTATCACATGATCAAGAAGGATTTTTTCTAAGCATTTATGAAAACTAATGTTCAAAAGTATGTGGTGGAGTTTTTGGTTTTCCATCATAATAAAAGAGAGACAATCAAAATTCCATTTCTAATAGAACCATTATCCATACCACACCAACACTGGGAAGAGGCCTTAATGAATTTTATCATAGGACTACAAAATTATAAAGGGAAGAAGGTCATCATGGTGGTTTTTGATAAAATCAAAGTATGCCCATTTTTGTTCACTTTCTCATCATTATAAAGGAAGTATTGTAGCCACATCATTTATGGAAATAGTTCACAAGTTACAAGGAAACCCTAATAAAACATTTTCTAGGTTACAAATATAGGGGAAAACCCTTGAGTACTTCTCATCATTTCGAGGCTAGTGCCCAAGGTAAACCTTAGAATTTTCAGGGCAAGAGGTCAGTAAAAAACAAGGCTTAAAGAGATTACAACAATACTCTTTTTGAGATCAACATGTCACTTGCAAGAATTGAATTGAGGTGGGGAGGATAATAATCATTCCTTCCAACCACTCGAGCTAGACCAAATTGACAAAAAACCTAAGATTATTGCAAGTGACAAATATCCCATTTTCAATAGTAACTTTTGAACTATTTTATTTTCTTGTTTGGGTACTCAATTGGCTCATAGTTCCTCTTTCCGTCCCTACTATAAAGGGAAAGTTAAGATACTTCTTTCCACACTTCATACAAAATGTCATTATTTATGGCACTCTATGGGTATCATCCTCCATCCATCACATCACCCTTGAGAGGTAAACATGAAGTTCAAGAAGTCTAGGATCACATATAGCACCAACAATAAGTTCTCTAACTATTGAAGGACAACTTGTATACACCACAAAATGAGATAAAACAAGAAGTAGATCAACATTGTAGTGAAAAACACTTTTAAGACCTTACTTTGTGTTACTTCCATTCTACAAGTTAATTGGATGAAAATAACAAGGATAGAATGGTAGCAGGAACATACTACATGGAAACTCATTCAACAATTACAATGTAATCCTAGAGCATCAAATAAATTTGTGTGGAATACTAATTCATTTTGATATAAGTATCATTTATATTTAAGTAAGAAATCCTAATTCAAATATAACGTATTTTTTAAACTATACTATTCTCCTCTAGCTCATGATTAACTTATTTTATCATAATGATTTATTTTTATTCATTATTATTTATATGCTCATTAGTGGAAGGAATAAGGGTTAGAGGATGATGTTTTTTTCTATTATTTAATAATTATGAATAAGGGTTAGAGGATGATGGTTTTTTCTATTATTTAATGATTATGAAGGCATAAGGTGATATTGTGAAGTCATGAGGAGTTTATAAAGACCATGGGATTCACCCCATGTTGGTTTCATTCCATGTGATTGGATGGATGGGATCCCCAAATTCTCATTTGTCATATTTTTGTTTTATCTTATATGAGCACTTTAGGACTCTTTAAAAGGTCACTTTCATTCACTAAAAATGCTCATGTTCCTTTCTCTTTGGTTATGTACACTTTATTGAAAATATTTCATGATTAAGTTTTAAAAGAAAAGGGAAAGGTAGTTATAATTATGCATTGCCCAAGATAATATGAAAAACGGAGATATGCTAAGGGAAAGAGGTCCTAATTTAACTAGCAATAGGTATGCTTAAGAGTTGCAAAGACTAATCTCTCAGTTGTATTCATAATTCCATATGGTAGTTTTTTTTTTATGGTAGTTGTATTCATAATTCCATATGGTAGTTTTTTTTAGGTAGTTGTATTCATAATTCCATATGGTAGTTTTTTTTTTTTATGGTAGTTGTATTCATAATTCCATATGGTAGTTTTTTTTTATGGTAGTTGTATTCATTATTTTGAGTCCAACTTCTCTTTTCTCTTTTTTTTTTTTTTTTTCTTTTATGTTGGCTTAGTCATCCTTGTATTGTCTTGAAAACATCATGACCAATTTTGAAATAATATTTTTCATCGTGTTTGCAAGGATTTAGAAGAATGTTATGCCAATAGTAGCCTTGTATGAATCATCATTTATTCTTGGAATTGATTGGTGGCCCATTTTTCTATGTTATTCTTTTTATTTCTTTCCATTAAAAAAAACATGTATTAATTAAAAACAAGCCAATCATTTTTATGTGTTTTGCACTTTTCTTCTTTTCAGCATTGTATTTTAATTTACAACAATTTATGTTTTCTTTGCATAACACATCGTATTTACATTTCCATATATTTCTTTATATCTATTTATTTCAACTAGTTGGTTAGGTTTAGTTTTTTACAAAGTTTATCACTCATAACTAAAAAAAAAAAACATAAAAAATTTAAAAGAATAAAAAATATATCACAAGTAACAAAGCAAAATCAAAAGGGATTGCCTCATACTAATTAGCATCTGATAATCAATATCCCATTTCTCTTTAATCTTTATTGGATTCACAAAAAAGATAGGGATTCATTGAGAGTCAAGGGGCTTAAAAATGGGGTGACTATTTCTACCTCTTTCAAACTTAGCCTCATGAGAGGTTGAGATGTCTATAACATAAGGTCAATTTATGCCAGCAACATGTATGCTTCAGGTCTATTTGGTTTTGGTTTTTGAAATGTTTTCAGAGAAGGAAAATGCATTGGTAAGCTAGGAATAAAAGCCACACTTTAGAGCTATATTGTAAAATCAATTCATACTTTGTAAAATGTAACCACACTTGCATAAACGAATTACACTTGAAAAACTGAAATAACAATTACTTTTCATCAAATTGTCTAAGTTGTAATATAATCCTAATTAGCACAATGAACTTGAGAACTATAAAATATATACTTAAACCTTAGACTTAGGCACACAACACGAAATGATAACTCTAATAATCTAAATAACAAGACAATGAAATAACAACACATGTTTCATTGAGTGTGCCCTACCTCCTCAAAACATAGTACTAGATTAAGATAGGGTAGTGATAAATGGAACCAACAACTCACTTTACTCAGAAGACATAAATCAAACTGGAGCATATATTGCTAAAACATATCTTCAATTTTACAAAGATATGTTCCATCAAAAGTTTAGGCATCAAAATGATAAATGATAGATAGTAAGGTATAAAAGTTTTGGCATCAAAGTCATGGCATGAAAGGTATAAAATTTTAGGCATCAAAGTCATCTCCTCCTAGTTAAACGTGTTGCGTGTCCTCATGCAACCCAAGAATCTCCTATTTAATCATCATAATCAGATGAGTCTAAGTGGGATGAGTGAGACAAGTTTAAATGATAATAGTTCTGATGAAATTTTCTCCAACTATAAGGAAGGTGGCCATGCTCCCCCATCACATAATAACCAAGTTTGAGGTCAACATCTTCCCAAAGAGATTCTTCCTTTGTCTAATTATTAGAAAAACAAAACTAATATCTCAGTGAAGGACACCAAATGGATGCGAAATGGAATTTTAACCCGAACCATTATGTTCCATTCTTCTTTCGAGAGTTCATGTACATATGAGATCTATTTATATCTTTGTTGAAGATTGGATAAGAGAGTGGATCTATTTTTCTAAGTTTAGGAGATAAAACATCCAATTTATGCTAACAACCAAGCAAAGCCTCCAATCTTGATAGTGTTATTCTCCTCTCACTTTCAAAAAGAGTAGTCCCTTGTGTTTTTCAAAGGTAAGGAGCATTGCGAGGTTGCCTAAGTAAATTTTGATGTTCCATGATTACCATAGGGGGAACAAGATGTTCCCCTCTTACCCACATGTTGGCACTATGCTATGCATTCTCCAACTAAGATCAATCTTTACTCCACTAAATCTAGTGAGCCAAGAATGATCTAAGAGCCCTCAATTGTATATTTCATACAAATGAAGTATGGTTTCATTCCCTTGAAATTCCCTAACATAAATCCATGCTAGAGCAACTAGAATAAATATGATAGTGTTAGAAAAAAAATTACTCAATAAAAGAGTCAACATTTTTAGGTCAACAATGGTGGTTTCAGGCACATGGTATTGGTGACTTGTGGTATTAAGCACTTGGATTACATGTAATGAAAGCCTATAAAAGTTTGGTGATACTCCATTGTAATGTGCCAAGAGTTGAGTGGTGAAGGCTCACTTGGTTATCTTGGTCGGGTTTGGCCAAGCGAAATAACAAATCTATTATTGGTTGGTTTTTCCCATAAGGGTTTTCCAAGATAAATATCATGTGATTTATGTGTTCATGTTGCTATGATTTGAAATATTATATTTCTTTTTCATTGTATTTCCTAACAACCGATATCATAGCAATGGTTGGCGATGATGAAAAGAAAGACACAGTTGTTGAAGTACAGAGCTAGGGTTTAAATCCCTAGCGGAAGTTGAAGGCCATGGGAGACTTAACGATTAGAGGACGAGTTGTGTGTGGATGGTAAAGCCATGGGAGTTGGGTGCATGTGCATGCAGAGGGCCTGAAGGTGAGTGGTGAAGGCTCACTTGGCCAATTTGGCTCGGAGTGTGCAAATGATATATGGCTTGGCTGCTTGGATCTAATGGATATGTCAGATGTGGTTGGATATGTTGTCTAGTTGTAGATATACCAAGAAGTGAGCATCAAGAGCTAGATGAATGACAAGGCAAGAGGATGGCGACATAAGAGACGAGATAAAAAAATGAAAAAAATAATGACAGAGTTGAATGTAAATGGGCATAGAAATGTAAGACCTAGTTAGGCATGTGTACCCCGGGTTTGAAATTTCACTGGTAAAGTCTAGACATGGACCTAGGTGATAGGGGGGAGCATGTAAGATTCCTAGATACCCCGACTTTGAGGGAGGTTTGKCCATATTTGGTCGTGGGAAAACCCAAGTCAAGTTTAAAGGGGCGAATGTTAGAATAAAGTTGACTCGGTGAAAGAGTCAAAGTTGTTAGGTCAACACTGGTGGTTTTAGTCACATTGTATTGATGACCCATGTTATTGAGATCGTGGATTACATGTAATGAAATCCTATAAAAGGATGGTGATACTCCATTGTAATGTGCCAAGAGTTGAGTGGTGAAGGCTCACTTGGTTGGATTGGTCGGATTTGGCCAAGGGAAATAATAGATCTATTGTTGGTTGGTTTTTCTTGTAATTGTTTTCCAGGATAAATATCGTGTGATTCATGTGTGCATGTTGCTCTGATTTGAAATATTATTTTTCTCTCACATATTTATTTCCTAACAACATATAGAATTATTCTTTGGTGAAAATATTACAATATTTACCTTTAATTAGTTGGTTTGGTTGAAAGGAAAAACACTACTCCTTTAATAAAGTTACATACACTAGGGAAGTGCCCCTACATTTTAGTGCTTCATAAGTTAAATGACACATATTCCCTTTATCTAAAGTCAACTAATGGTCACTTATATTGCTTCTTGTTGTTCTTCTTGTAAGGTCACTTTATCTACTTCTAGGGTTAGATGTATAATCTATCATTATTTCCAAAGGTATTCCCATTGTTCCATCTTTCACTCACAAATCTCATCCCATTATGCTCAGAGACCAAGAATAATTCAATTATGAGTTTTCATGGAGATGATACTTTAGCCAAAGGATTCAACATTACTTCTCAATTTAGCTACTTTGGCAAGTCTAAGTCAAACAATCTTAAAGATTCTACTTTTGTTGGTGTATCCTCTTGTTGAGCCTCTAGGTGATCCTTTCTAGCACGAGTCAAAGTTTATGTAGTCTCCTCCTATGTTTCATTAGCAACTTTTGTAGTAATATCAAACATGGTTTCCTTCAAAACTTCATCTTCAAGTTCTGTAATAGATAGAATACTAATCTATACTTTCTTTGGTTCTATAGAAGAAGTTTCCCCAACAGTTTCCTTCTTATAAGTTGAGCTCTCATAGTAGTTTCTTCTACCATAGTTCCCTTTCCCAATTATTCAGTAGCTAAAATTCATGGTAAGAGGTTTGGTAGCAATAACTTTCCTTGGATATTTAGTAGCTTTCGTAGTAATAATTTTTGTAGCACCAATTGATCTATTTCTTCTTTGTTTAAATTGTTTATGAACGACAACAACAATACCCATGTTATATTTTATACTTACAAAATGGGTTTCCTCCTACAAGGAACTATTCAAATATTCAATCTTCTAATGGCCCAAGCCTATTTCTTTACCCAATTGTTCACCTACAACCTGATCTACTTGGCCATCTTCTATTGGTGCCTCTGTTTCATACCCTACAATCTGTACTTGGCCCTCATCGATTACTGCCTCTAGTACAAGACTTGCAATTAACTCTTCCCAAGTCCAACTAGCTTATGAAAGAGAATTTATTACTAGTAGGATAAGCTTACAATTACATAAAAAAGAATCGGGTTCCTCTATGTTGTTAAGGTCCTAACCCGCACATAGGTAGATTAATGTATTCGGATGTAATAAAGGTCAATATTAATAAGACCTTTCAATAAAATGGAATAAGGCGGATGTAAGAAGACCTAATAGAAGCTTCCGCTTCTAGAAGGATCTTCCTCTAGATGCTTCCTTTTAGTATAAATAGGAGTCGAGGGTATGAGAACCCTAGCTTGGATATTATTGTAACAGAGCGCTGCTCGATTGGAGGTTTCCCCCTCGAAGAGGCCTGTGAACATTGCTATCTAAATCAAGTGCTATTTCTGTTGCTATTTCATATATCATTTCTGTGTATTGTGAAGATTATGCTGGATATTTCACTGTTATTCTGTTATTTCTAGCATTTCGTTTCTGTTCTGCATATTTTATATATCTGGTATCTTGCAAGTGGTATCAGAGCACTTTCCTTGGAAGAAATTGTGGGTATTTTTTTTCAGGGTAGAGACGTATTCCGGCGTCTTTAAGCCACAGAGATCTGTCGTTACGCGCATAAACCCGCGGTTG